>JAEAOA010001795.1:0-124039 GCA_016746295.1 Potamilus streckersoni | reverse complement strand
TTTTTTTGGGCCCCACAGATTTTTCCCAAATCATTGCGCATCATATCTGCAATCATCACGTTTTCTGCGCGGTCCTTCAGGCTTTCCTGCAAAAATAACTGTTGTTGCCAGTCTGTTTCTGATGTCAGCCCTCTGGGAGAAGTACCTTTCATGGGTTTTGAGCAGATAAGACTGCCGGTTTTTTCAAAAAATAATTCCGGCGAAAAAAGAACAGACCGCATGTTGCGCGGTCTGAATATACGCTGAATAGGGCGGGATGTCTGTTCTGACAATATTGCAGAAAAAATCAAACGGC
The DNA here is from genome assembly GCA_016746295.1 of Potamilus streckersoni. Classification (NCBI taxonomy): domain Eukaryota; kingdom Metazoa; phylum Mollusca; class Bivalvia; order Unionida; family Unionidae; genus Potamilus; species Potamilus streckersoni. Next base: position 123,744 of record JAEAOA010001795.1, on the reverse strand, counting down.
GGGTACAGAAAAACCCCGCGCATGCGAAACGTATAATTAATCTGGTAGGTATCTCCGGCACGAATGCAGTCTTTAATGCGCGCAATATTTTGTTTGTATAATTCTTGGGTTGTATCAGACTGAAGGTCAGGGGGCGGATGCGTGGCACTCGGACAAGACGCCGATAAATCGCGAAAACTGTCTGCGGGGATGACTTCAGGAGAATTGTAAATACCAAACCAAATCAACGGAACATCTGTTTTATCAGCGGTTTTACAGCAGAAATTACTGTCTATGCCTTTAACGGCTTCATAACTCAGGAACCCTGCGGCCCATTTTCCTTCCCTGACCGATTTTTCAGCCTGAATGAGCAACGGCATAACCTCTTCATGATTGTACGAGAGATAACCGCAAGCGGTTTGCTGAACAGCAGATATTCCCGTGTCTGATGGCGGTATATCAGTCCGGTATTGTCTTGGATGTCCGCGAATTTAAACATGCAAAAAATAAGAAGATCTGTTTATTTTTGTATGTCTTCAGTTAAAAAGACCGTTCAGTTTTGCATACTGGAGCAGGATGACTGTTTTTCCGTCTTTAATTTCGCCGGAAGCAATCATGCTGAACGCCTGCTCAAAGGGCAATTCCAGCAGGGAAATATTTTCCTGTTCACTTTCTAATCCGCCGCCGTTACTGATTTTCATGCTGCTGTCATATTCGGCGGTATAAAAATGCATCATTTCTGTGACCGATCCGGGCGACATATATGCCTCCATGATTTTCTGAACTTTGCCGATGCGGTATCCTGTTTCTCCTTCGCTTTCACGGCGAATGGATTCCTCCGGGTGTTCGTCATCAATAATTCCGGCGCAGGTTTCTGTGAGCATTCCGTCCGGATTCCCGTTGATATAAGTCGGCAGGCGGAACTGCACCGTCAAAATCACAGTCCGGGTCTGCCGGTTGTACAGCAGTACCGTGGCACCGTTGCCGCGGTCATATGCTTCGCGTTCCTGAATTTCCCATGTTCCGTCTTTCCTTCGGTATTCATAAGTGGCTTTCTTCAGAGTATACCAGTTGTCGGATAAAATTTCTGTTTTCAAATTCCGGATATAATCAGCCATAGATAAAGTTCAGCGGTTCGCAAAATTAAAAATTGAAGGCTATCAGTCTCAAACAGCAAAAATCATTGTTTTTGGTTCTTAATAAAAATAAGAACAGCTTTTTTGGACACTAGTTACACTACAGGCTGCGGTTTAAGCCTCAAAAAGAGACGACTGCTCTGACGGCACACGGAAGAGGGAGCAGTCATATTTCGGCAGTCCCGGAAACCCCAGCTTTTTCTTTTTAAGCGTAAACCGTTTGTATATCAGGTCTGCATAAATCCCGCTTCCGGTCATACGGGATTTAAAGTCTGCGTGATACAGTTTGCCCTCGCGGCTGTCGCGGAGTCTGTTCAGGATATGTTCCGCCTGTTTCGGGAAGTGATGTTTTACCCACGTTTCAAACATCGGGGCAATTTCCAGCGGCACCGGAGCAATACATAAAACGCATCCATCGCACCGGCGTCATACGCTGCTTCCAGTATCATTTCTGTTTCATGCTCGGTTAATACCGGGATAATCGGTGCGACCAGTAAGCCTGCCGGGATACCTGCTTCTCTTAATTTTTTGAGTGTTTTCAGCCGGATCTGCGGGGCGGCTGCGCGCGGCTCCAGCAAAGACGCCGTTTTATTATTCAGCGAAGTGACGGTTACCATCACATGAATGAGTTTTTTTTTCTGCGAGTACGGCAAGAATATCAAGATCACGTTCAATCAGTGCAGATTTAGTGACCAACCCTGACGGATGCTGAAATGCCGCCATGACTTCCAGTAACTGCCGCGTTAATTTGAGTTCACGTTCTGCGGGCTGATAGCTGTCTGTGAATGAGCCGAGCGCAATCGGCGCACACCGGTATTTTTTGGCAGACAGTTCGCGAGCCAGTAACTCGGCGGCGTTTTTTTTTATAGAAAATCACGGTCTCGAAATCCAGTCCGGGCGAGTATCCTAACCATGCGTGTCCCGGGCGGGCGTAACAATAGACACAGCCGTGTTCACACCCTCGATAGACGTTTACGGAGCGATCAAAGGGGATGTCAGGCGAGTCATTATAGGTAATGATACTTTTTGTTTGGTCAGGCAACAGTTGAGTTTTAGGTGCAGGATTGATTTCTTCCGTAGGCAGGTCTTCATATAAATCCCCTGCCCGGTTTTTGCTGTAGCGGTTTGCCGGACTGATTACCGCGCCGCGCCCCCTGTGGTACACGGAAAAAGGGAGAGTATACTTCATGACCGTTAATTACAGTAGATTTGGGAACAGACACAGACTGTTATAAAAGTAGGCAACTGTATTTATGGATTCGGGTTTTATATCCGTACGGAAATCCGGTATTATCTGGAGTCTCCCAGTTTTACTGTAAGCTGAATCACTTTTTCTCCGCGCATAATTTTAAGTTTTACCTTATCACCGGCGTTGTATTTCTCCAGTTTCAGCAACAGGTTTTCTGCACTTTCTATCGGTGTGCTGTCTATCCCGACGATAACATCTCCCAGATAAAACTGTCGCCCTTCGCGCCTGATACCCCGTAACCCAATTTCTTTTGCCGGTGAATTTTCGGATACCTCACGGATGACTGCACCCTGAAGATTATAGTAACGTGCGGTATTGTCGTCCAGTAGGGAAACACCGATGTACGGGCGGATTACTTTGCCGTATTTAAGCAGCATCGGGATGATTTTTTTTACTGTGTCCACCGGAATCGCGAATCCTATGCCTGAACTTCCTCCGCTGACAGATAATATCTGTGTGTTAATACCGATAAGCTCACCGCCAGAATTTAAGAGCGGCCCGCCGGAATTGCCGGGGTTTATTGCGGCATCTGTCTGAATTACATCGGATATGGTCATATCAGACGGGCTTTTAATTTCCCGCCCGAGCGCGCTGATAACTCCCACTGTCAGCGTATAATCCAGTCCAAAGGGATTTCCGATTGCGAGCACTTTACGTCCGACCTGCAATCCCGATGAGGTTCCGATGCGGAGCGGTTTAAGTTTTTCTGCCGGAGCAGTGATCTTCAGCAGTACCAAATCTTTACTGGGTTCAATCCCAATAATTTTTGCCTCATAGGTGCTTTTGTCAATCAGTTTGATAATAATCTGCGCCGCGTCCCTGATGACGTGATAATTTGTCACAATCAGTCCGGATTTATCCCATACAAAGCCCGTACCTGTTCCCTGCGGAACGGACATAATATCCGGAGTAAAATAGTTCCTGTACAAGGCATTATTGGTTACATAAACCACAGATGCCTTTGCAGTATTAAAAATTTCAATATTATTCTTTTCATAATCGAACAAACCCTTTGATTCATTTATACTGCTTTCAGATTGAGTTTGGGGCTCATTTACCGATTGTGAATTTTCTGTTTCTGTATTGTTTACAGCTTGTTCAGGAGCGGAGTCTTCCCTTGCCGGAACTGGTTTTCCAAATACATCCGATAACGGACGCCTGCTGTCGTGAACCATATAAATAATATTTGCGATCAGCAGTACGATGACCGAAACGATACTGAATATGTTAATAAAGCGCGCCATAGTTTTGTCTGTTTAGGTGCTGATATTGCGTTTTATTTAAAATTGTATTAAATTGAGTTATAAGTTGTACGTACATCAAATCTCTTCTTATTCTGCCCCAATTCTTTTCTTTTTTCTGCAATGAACCCCACAGGTATAACGATAAAAGCGCTTTTATCATTCATGCTGATACCGGTTTCTGTGGTTATTGTTTATGCCGCGTCAGATCCATTGTCCGCATATGTTAATCTGACACTTGAAAACAGCAATCTGTACATGGAACTGTTTCTTCCCGCAGAGCCGGTCATCGGATTTAATAATATGCCGGAGAGTAAGACAGGGCAGGATAAAATTCAGGCGACTCTGTTGCGCATGGAAGACAATAATCTTATTTTTATTCCTGACAAAGAAGCTGAATGTGTGCTGATTAATGCATATACAGACTACATGAGCGGGGAAAATCCGCGCACGTCTGAAGCCAATGAAGCCGAACAGTTTACAGCAGAAGAAGACACAGAAGCGATACCACAGGAAGGCGAGGTATCAGATACTTCTGCGGACACTGCGCCGGCTCAGCCGGAGAATAACAAAGCGCAAGATCAGTATGAATTTTATGTTGCGTATGAGTTTCGCTGTAAATATCCGGAAAAACTGAACGCAATAGCCTTATCTTTGTTCAAAAACTTTCCTCTGCTCCCTTCAGGTACAGGTTAATTCCGATGTGCGGGGGAAAGATTCAACGGTTTAAAATAAAGAAAGGCGATAAAAACGAAAGTATCGCTGTACGTTAATCAGCGCATTTGCATCCCGCTTATTTTTCCTTACACAATTTTGATTTTCAGTTTTAATCAGTTCCTGATTGAGCCTGTCTGACTTCTTCTGCCGCGCCTTTTCCCCATTCCTGTAAGTACGGGTCTGCCATAACAGCTTCCATATATTTTTTTATTACGGGTTCACAGGTTACGCCGTAGCTGTAGAACCGGGAGACAACCGGGGCAAACATCACATCCGCAGCGCAGAACCGGCCAAATAACCACGGACCTTTATCCGCATATTTCTTACGGCAGTATGCCCATATGGACTGAATGCGGTTGATGTCTAACTGAACTTCTTTGGTAATTTCCGTGTGCAGTCCGCTTTCTGCAAATTTCATCGGCATTGCGGATCGCAGATTCTGAAATCCGGAGTGCATTTCAGCAGAGATACACCGTGCTTCTGTTCTTGCCTTTTTATCACCGGGCCATAACTCCGGATGGCTTTCTGCGGTATATTCAATAATTGCCAGTGAGTCCCAAATTACCTGTCCGTCTTCTTCAATCAGTACCGGCACCTTGCCGGCGGGCGAATATTGCAGGATGTTTTTCTTAAACTGTCCGGCAATAAACGGAATCAGCTTTTCTTCAAACGGAACGCCCGATTTTTTTTAGCGCATACCACGCACGCAGGGACCAGGAAGACGTATTTTTATTTGCAATAATCAGGGTACGGTTCATATATGTTATGCTGTTTAGAAATAACGGATTCTTATGGTAAAAGACTAAGCGGCTTTGATGCGCCGGGGTCCCAGAGTTTATTTTCCTGCAACAGCCATTGCTGTGTTTTCAGCTGGGCCAGCCCCAGTTCGCGGTAATACTGGCGGCGGTTTTTATTTTCATCACCGTACTCAAATGCTGCAAACCCGTCTCCTCTTTCTGCCACATATACCGTCAGCCCGCTCCCCATCACAGCATAAAATGCCCCTGCCTGATTCATATACGCCCTGCGATCGGGATTTTCCGCGAGCAGGGATTGACCCATCCAGTGAGTTATGCCCTCTGCACCCAGTAATCCGCCACCGTGACAGGCAAATCAATTTCACTGCTGACAGCCTCTTCAGTCATAGCTTGTGTAATTAGTCCACCCATTACCAGTAAAGGAATTTTATAATTTACTTCCAAATAGCCCTGATGGTCCTGTTCAGCAGCCGATGCAGTATTTTCGGAACCTATCCGGCGGTAAGCCGCATCATGATATTTGGAGGGCTGGTTATTTGCATGATCTGCAAATATAAAGATAATACTGTTTTTATACCAGTCCCGCTTTTGGGCTTCCCGGATAAATTTATAGAGTTGGTCGGAAGTATACAGCATGGTTTCAAAATATTTTTCCGAATACTCCCGCGCTCCTTTTTGGTATTCATCCGGAACGTCAAACGGATGGTGATTTGTAGAGGTTAATGCGGATGAAAAGAACGGTTGCGGCTCTTTATCCAGCACCTCCAGCAGTTTGGTAAACATCACCTCATCGGTATATCCCCATCCGAGTCGCTCACTGCCCAGCGGAAATTCTACTTCGTCTATAATTTTGTCAATACCGATCTTGGGGAAAAACGTATCCTGCTGGTCAAATCCCGCATTAGAAGCAAATATAAACGATGTGCTGTAGCCGGCACGCTTTAGAACTGACGGCAGACAGTCATAGTTATTTTCCCGGTAGATACGCATCATGCTGATGCCGTAATTTCGGGCAGGGAGCAGTAAGCTGCCATTTGACCGTCGCGCGTCTGATGTCCGTTGGCATAAAAATTCCTGAATAAAATACCCTCCTTTGCCAGCTCATCAAAACCCTGCGATACTTTGCCGTCTCCGCCGTATGCGCCCAGATCAATTGCCCGGAAGGACTCCAGATAGATAAACAGAATATTGGGGTGCTTCAGGTCTTTATAGGTATCGCAAAGATATTGCCCGAGATCTGTTTTTTTGGCACCTGCGTTTTTGCAGCTGGTGTACGACTCATAACGCATCAGCGCATAGTCTGCCGATATATCATTTAGAATGTCCGCAGATATGTCTGTCCGGGTTATGGGGCGCAGTGATTCGGTAACCGTCGTCATTTCTGCTTCCGGTTTTGTGTAAATCGGAGCGACAGCGTCTCCGTAAGTATCCAGCAGATAAACAAACCCGCTGGAGACAATTGGGTCATGCAGATTTTTGGTAAATGCGGAGTTACTGTAATTGGCAAAAATCCCGCCTGTTATAAATAATGTCAGAAAATATAATCCGTAAGCCTTTAGTCGCTGTCCTACGGTTTTTTTTTTTCTTCCGCGCCGCGCAGATAAAAGTAAAACAGCACCGGGAAAATTAAATTGAACAGGAAAAAACGGTAATCTTTAATGACGCTTAAAATGGTGGAGGAGAAGTCTCCTGCCTGTGAAAAATACTCCATATTTGAGAACGGCACGTGTGTCCGGAAGGCGTATACATGCTGTAAATCAACATACAGTGAAAAAGCACGACCCGAAGAATACCGCCTGTGCAAGTACCTTCTTGGCAGTAAGCGGCAGGAAAGGCACAACAAAGATAAACAGTGTCATGTAGGCCGCCGAAACGATGTCGTACGCCAAACCGTAAGAGATATTGCGGATGCGGATTAACGGGTAATTAAAATACACCATAATCAGCATGTGCTGAATAATTCCGAGCAGAGTAAGCGCAACAAACAGACGCCATACCACAGATTTATTCAGTTCTTTGAGGAAACCGGGGAAGCCGGATAATTTTTGCAGAAACTTCATCATGAATCTTGTAAAACTTTACTTGATGTTATGGATGTGAAGTGTAAAAATCGAATAATTATATATTAAACGGCCTTGCTTTCATAAGCATTTGTGAAAAAAAATTGCAATTCTGCATCAGATAAATCGGGCTATAAATAATAAAAACAGCAAGTGCTGTATTTGACTTTGTGCGGCATTCCGTTTTACTATGAATGCGGTATTTCCGGTAAATAACCATTAATCATCCTTCCGATTAGTTATGAGAAAGATAATCCTGCTTCTGATTGTAACCCTGTCCTCTGCGTTATTTGCGTTCAGTGCATCTGCATATGAAAAGGACAGGGAATATAAACTGACCGTACTGTTTGATAATGATCACCACGGGCGGTTTTGGCGCAATTCTAACGGCGAATACGGCATGTCCGCACGAAAGACACTGGTGGAAAGTCTGCGCCGGCAGGCACTCAAAGACGGCAGTTATGCGATATACCTTTCTGCCGGTGATATTAATACCGGTGTGCCGGAGTCGGACATTCCAGGATGCGGAGCCGGATTTTGTCGGCATGAATTATCTTCGTTATGACGCGATGGCACTTGGTAATCATGAATTTGACAATGCACCGGAGGTGCTGGATAAGCAGAAAAAGCTGGCTAAATTTTCATTTCTGTCGGCAAACGTCATCGTTAAAGAAACCAACGAGCCGTTATACAAATCTCACGTGAAATTTTTGATTAACGGCTTACGGATTACCATTCTGGGTCTGACGACAGAAGACACGGAAAAGATTGGAAATCCTGAATACGTCCGACACCTTAAGTTTTTGCCGGTTGTAGAAACCGCGAAGAAAAAAGGCGAAGCACTCCGTAAAGAAAGTGATATTCTGATTGCGCTGACGCACGCGGGTCATTATCCGCAGGGACACGGCACCAATGCACCGGGCGATATTGAAATTGCCAAAGCCACAAATGCCTTTAACCTGATTGTCGGCGGACACAGCCAAATGAAAATAGACAATCCTGACGTGGTGATGGGTACACCGATTGTGCAGGCGGGTGAGTGGGGGAAGTGGCTTGGCCGTGTTGACCTCAGTTTCAAAAACGGAAAAGTTAAGATACTTTCACATAAACTTTATCCGGTAAATCTGAAAAAGCAGGTTAAGAACGGGGATAAAACCGACTACGTACTGACAGAAAAAGAAATTAAAGAAGACCCGGAACTGCTTGCTGTTTTGTCTGATTACCAGGATAAAGGCTCAAAAGGGCTGAATGAAGTTATCGGTAAAACAGACGGCGATCTGATCGGGGATCGCGCCATGGTAAGAGCGCAGGAAACCAATTTGGGAAACCTGATCGCACTTGTTCAGATGAAGAAAACCGGTGCTGATTTGTCTGTAGTAAACTCCGGAGGCGTTCGTGACACGATTAAAGCGGGCGATATTACCTATAAAGATATTTTGAAAGTTCAGCCCTTCGGAAATACCGTCTGTTCTGTAGATCTTACCGGTAAAGAACTGAAGGATTATCTGCAATACGCAGTCAGCCGCTCATCAGGATCAGGTGCTTTTCCGCAGTTTGGCGGTGTAAAAATTAAGGTATCCAAAGAGGCCCCAAAAATTATTATCAGTATTATGGTGAACGGTAAACCGATACAACTGACCGGAAACGTGATTACTTCCGTGCAGATTAATGGTAAGCCGCTGGATGAGAAGAAAAAATATAAACTGGCGATTAATAACTTTATGGCGGCCGGCGGAGACGGTTATCCGACGGTGACCGATAATCCTTCATTTGTGAATACAGGTTATGTAGACGCGGATGTACTCAAAGAGTACATTCAAAATAACAGTCCGATTAAAACGGCGGATTATGCGCCCGCCGGTGCTTGGACAGCAGAGTGATCGGGCGTTTAATACAGTCAAACAGTTGATGAATATAGGCGGGCGGGAGTTTTCTGCTTCAGACAAATAACCGTCGCGATATTTATTATTTTATCAGAGTGAAAAACCTAACTTTCATAATTTATATAAAATGAATCAAAGACGTGTATTGGCGTATCGGGCGGCACTATCAGTGCTTGTTCTGTTTTTTCTGGCATTAACTGTTCATGCCGCAGGGAAGGTTGATATTAATACGGCTTCCAAAGAAGAACTGATGACTCTGAAGGGTATCGGTGAAGTAAAAGCACAGGCAATTATTGATTACCGGACGCAGAACGGTCCGTTTAAATCGGTAGAGGATTTGGATAAAGTTACCGGCTTTGGCAAAAAAACGGTTAATTCCCTGAAAAACTTAATAACAGCGGGCGGTACAGAGGATACCGGCAAAAAAGGCCGCGAACACTAAAAAAACAAAAAAAGAGACGGACACCGGTAAAACCAAAAAAAAGTAAAACAGCTTCTGCTCAAAATAATTAAAGTTGCCTTTAATCGTGTTGTTCCCCCCCCCTGCTGTGTATAAAAGCAACTTTGGTATCTCCGCGCCTTTAATATCTCTCTAAAAAATCACCCCGTCAGGATTATACGAACCTATATATGAAAGAGAGAGCATTTGAGCCGATTATTACCGATTACAAAAAAGGGTGGAAGCGGCTTTTAAGCTTTATGGGACCGGCATATCTTATCAGTGTGGGGTATATGGATCCGGGAAACTGGGCGACCGATTTGGCTGCCGGCAGCCGTTACGGTTACAGCCTTTTATGGGTCATTGTTCTGTCCAGTATGAGCGCCGTATTACTGCAAAGCCATTCTGCCCGTCTGGGAATTGTTACAGGAAAAGACATTGCACAGTTCAGCCGTAGTTATTATCCCCGCGGACCTCAATTTTGTTTATTGGATTTTTGCTGAAATTGCGATTGCCGCCACCGATTTAGCCGAGATTTTAGGATTGGCTATCGGTCTTAATCTGCTGTTTGGGATTGATATTATTATTGGTGTTATATTTTCGCTCTTTGATACACTGATCATTATGGTATTGGTCAAGCGCGGTATCCGCAGGATGGAAGCGATTATTATTGCGATGATCAGCATTATTGGGTTGTGTTTTGCTGTAGAGCTGTTTTTTGCGAGGCCTGATACGGGAGAACTCGTCAAAGGGCTTATTCCGAGCCTGCCCGATAATCAGGCGATTTATCTTGCAGTGGGTATTATCGGTGCGACAATTATGCCGCATAATCTGTATCTGCATTCCTCATTGGTTCAAACCCGGCAAATTAATTCGGATGACGAAGGCAAACGCAGTGCGTTGCGCTATAATCTGATTGATACTGTTATTGCGCTTGGTCTGGCGTTGTTTGTTAATGCGTCCATTTTGATCCTTGCCGCGGCGGTTTTTCACCGGACGGGCAATGCCGGGATTGAAGATATTACAGAGGCGCATAAACTGTTGTCGCCTCTCTTGGGAACAGCGGCGGCATCTGTGTTGTTTGCGCTGGCGCTGGTGGCTTCCGGACAGAGTTCAACTTTAACCGGTACTCTGACGGGGACAGATTGTAATGGAGGGGTACCTTAACCTGCGGATTGCGCCCTGGTTGAGGCGGATAATTACCCGTCTGGTAGCCATTGTCCCGGCCGTGATAACGATTGGGTATGCCGGCGAAGAGAAGACTACGCAGCTGTTAATCTTCAGTCAGGTAATTTTAGGGTTGCTGTTGGGGTTTGCGGTGATACCGGTCATAAACTGGGTCAGCTCTGAAAAAATTATGGGAAAGTTCCGCATCAGCCGGCTGAATACAGTGATCTCATGGGGCATTACCATCTTAATAATTATTCTGAACTATAAAGTGGTGTATGATTTTCTTACAGACCTGATTAACACGTCGTCATCTCCTGTCATAATTACTTTGCTGACGTTGCCGCCGGTAGTTATATCCCTGCTTTTCCTGTTTTATGCGGCGGCGGAGCCTGTATTTGAAAAGTTTTACAGTAAAGAAATTTCATCACCGCACCCGCAGGCTTCCGTTTTTAAGATTGAACATCCGGCACCCTTCAGAAAAATCGGTATCGGGATTGACTTCGGACGGACAGACATCAGTGCCATCAATCATGCGCTCAGAATCGGAACGCCGGAAACGCAGTATATTCTTATTCATGTGGTGGAATCTGCAGCTGCGCGCGCATTGCCGCTGTTTGCTGCCGGGAAAGAGGCCGAAACTGATATGCAGGAACTGCAAAAATATGCAGATGATATGCGTCAGCGCGGGATCAATGCGGAGTGCAGTCTGAAGTTTGGCGATGTATCCGAAGCGTTTGTCAAAACGGCTCAGGAAAACGGTATTGAACTGCTCGTGATGGCTTCGCATAATAAAGGTACCCTGCACCGGCTCTTTAGGGGGACGGTCATCAGTGAGATCGCCCGCAAAGTGAATATCCCGGTGTTTATTGTTAAATAATCGGCTTCTGAAAGACGATGGCGTTGCACGCCTCTTTGATTAAATATCCTCTAATTTTCAAAATCCCCGCGGGTACATCGCGCGGAACTCTCCGGCAAAAAACGTCTTATTTTATCCGTGTGTGGGAAAGTGACGGCCGCTTTGGGATAGGTGAGTGTTCACTGCTTCCGGGTTTAAGCATCGAAAGCGAATCAACCGCAGAAAAAATCCTGACTGATATTTGTCGCCGTCCGGAGTATTACCGCGAGCGTATAAACGATGAGCTGTCTGAGTATCCGTCTGTCCGTTTTGGGTTTGAGACAGCGATAAAGGATTTACAGACAGGCGGTGCCGGGTGCCTGTTTCCGTCTGCATTTACAGACGGAGCGGACAGTATTGATATTAATGCACTGGTTTGGATGGGTGATACAGATACCATGCAAAAAGAGGCAGAAAGTAAACTGAATGCCGGGTGCCGGTGTATTAAGCTGAAAATCGGTGTACTGGAATTTGAAGCGGAGTGCCGTCTGATTGAGTTTATCCGCAGTCATCCGCTCGGCAAAACAGTAGACATTCGCCTGGATGCCAATGGTGCATTTCGTCCGGAAGAATTGTCTGAAAAACTAGACTCACTGGCACGTTTTCACATTCACTCTATCGAACAGCCGCTTCCAAAAGGACTCTCACAGTGTATACCTGCAAAAAGACCGATTCCGATAGCTCTGGACGAAGAAATAATTGGTATCCGTTCTGTCGATGAAAAGAAGCGTCTTTTAGATCGGATATACCCCGATTTTTTAGTTTTGAAACCCGGACTGCTGGGCGGTTTTGCGGCATGCCGGGAGTGGATTAATTTGTGTGAAACATACGGCATTGGCTGGTGGATTACGTCGGCTTTGGAGAGTAATATCGGATTATCCGCTATTGCGCAGTGGGCATATACACTCTTCCCAAAAATCCCGCAGGGATTGGGTACCGGCAGTCTTTTTATCAATAATATTCCTGCACAAACTGAAACCGTGCCGGAGCATCGGCTTTTCTTTCGTCCGCATATCAGTCGGGATTTTTCATCGGTTGGCTGGTTAATAAATAGACACAGTCCGAAGAATGAACACCGTGAAGAATTCCATAAAACCCGTGTGACATTTTTTCCGGGATATGCTGAAAATCCCTGTATCACAGCCAATGCTGAAAAATTATCAGAATCGCCGGATGTGCCGCTGTATATAAAAGAATTCGATCGTATGACCCGACAGTGGCATAATACGGAGGATTACATTGAAATCAGTACATCCGGTTCTACAGGAATCCCCAAATCTGTCGGTATTCTCAAAAAATATATTACGTATTCTGCTCAAAGCACGCTTGATTTTTTATCCGTCCGGCGCGGTGCGCATTTTTTATTGTGTCTTCCGCCCCAATTTATCGGCGGAATGATGGTATACGTAAGGGCGGCATTATGCAGAGGCAGTCTGACGGTATGTCCGCCTAACCTGATTGCGGACAGTGCGTTGCCGGGTTATTACGATGTGGTATCAGTTACGCCGTATCTCCTGATGAAGACAGCCTGAACTGACAAACTCTGCGGGTATTATGTTGATTGGCGGCGCATCTGTTCCGCAAACTCTCAAAGAACAAATAAAAACATTTCCGGGCCGCGTATACGAAACATTCGGAATGACGGAAACCATTTCCCATATTGCGCTGAAGGATTTGAAGAGCGGCAGAAATGATTTTCAGGTGTTACCGCATGTATCTGTAAGCACAGACAGCGAAGGGCATTTGGTGATTGATGCGCCGGCAATTGGTGTAAGCCGCCTGCTGACCAATGACTTGATTGAGCTGACCGGTAAAGACTCTTTCCGTTGGCTGGGGAGGGCGGATGATGTCATTAATATGGGAGGACTAAAGCTGCATCCTGCGTCTATCGAAGAACGTCTTGCCCCTTATATAAATTCCCCGTTTATCATTGCCGCACTCCCGGATGAGCGGTTGGGGCAGGTTCCCTTACTAGTTCTGCAAACGCGCGGGACGGACATCAGTCAGACAGCCGCAAACTTACAATCGGCTCAATACGCCCTTTCTAAACAGGAATCCCCGCGTTATGTCTGTTTTACTGATATACCGTTGTTTAATGAGCGGGGAAAAGCGAATCGGATGGCGTTCCGTGGGCGTATTCCGTCCGTTTATACAATTCCGGCGTAATATTTGAATAGCGATTGTTACTGTAAGGACAGCATAACATATACTTAATTCTTTCAGAGCCTATGTATACCACCCATAAATACATAATTTTATTGTGTATCTGCCTGACAATGATACTGACCGCGTGTTCACCCTCCGAACCTTCACCTGAAACGACTGACAATGCCGGCGGAACTTCTTCGGGATCAACAACGGGCAGTTATTCCGGTAATCCGAATACGAGGCGTCAGGATGCCTTTAAGACCTCGGTATCTTTCAAGCTGACAAATGCCGTGCAGGAAGGGGGGAACGACCTCTATGTCCGCAGTATTTTTGAAAATAAAGATACAGAAACCGCATTTGGGCAAGATGTGGTTGAGTATTCTGCGCTGTCTGCGCATTTTGCAGACACGCGCCCGTACAATGACCCCAATTCCTATTATCTGATAGACATGGCAACATATCGGGTGGTGCAGCCCCGAGTTATGAACCGCGTTTTTTATGAAAAGACGTATGTATTTCAGTTTGCTCTCTATTACCGCAATTATAAAAATACTCAGTCGCCGCAGACAACAGCGCAACCGAATAATTTGCCGCCCAAAGCACCGATGGGCTATATCATTACTCAAATTCCCATTACTGTAAAGGATAACGGCAGTATGTCACCCGTAAGTATCTACGGGCAGGCACTCGATCGCTTTATTGAAATTACTTACTCGCGCGGATATTATAAAACTGCCGAACAGATTGAACGTGAGAATGCGTCTGTTCCGCCTCCGCCCCAAAAATAAGCTGCCCGAATTTTTTGCGTTTAAAAACAGAAAAAATATTCAAAAATATTTCAGGCTGATTTAACTGAATATCAAAGCACTCCGGTACGTTCTTAAGTTATTATCCGGCGGGTTGGTGTCGTCAGATACAACAAATCCGTGCGGCTTCAGAACCCCCTTACCTTAATTGTAATAAAATTGATAATATGGCTCCGAAAAAAGGTATCCTGCTGATTAATCTCGGGACGCCGGACTCGCTTGAAATTGCTGACTTACGCAGGTATCTGAGGGAATTTTTGTCCGACAGGCGTGTGCTGACTGTTCCTGCGCCATTGCGGTGGTTATTGCTCAATCTGATTATCCTGCCGTTTCGCCCGCGAAAAATCCGTGAAAATTACAGTAAAATCTGGACGCCGGAAGGCTCTCCGCTGGATGTATACGCTAAAAAGCTGAGCAAGGGTATATCAGATATACTCGGAGGGGAGTATCAGGTTGCATACGCTATGCGCTACGGCAATCCGCGTATTTCCGATAAATTATCTGCAATGACTGCGCAGGGTATTACAGATGTTTTGGTGGTGCCTCTGTTTCCGCAGTACGCGATGGCAACAACGGGAAGTCTGTATGCGCGTGTGTTCGAACTCCTACAGGGTAAATATCATATCCCATCAGTGTCTTTTCTGGGAGACTACTACGACAAGGATTTTTTTACCGGAGCGCAGGCTGAAATTGCCCGTCCGTACCTCGAAAAACCGTATGATAAAGTTGTGTTTACCTATCACGGTGTTCCCAAAGATCATCTGACCAAATACAGCGACTCATGCCGTGATTACTGCTACAGCAAACCGGACTGCTGCCGGCAAGATCACGGAACAAAATGCCTTTTGTTACCAGGCGCAGTGCCATGCAACATCGCGCAGTCTGGCGGCTAAACTCAGCATTCCGGAAGACAAATACATTGTTTCATTTCAGTCCCGCTTCGGACCGGCGGAATGGATACAGCCCTACACTACGGATGTACTGAAAAAACTTGGGAAAAACGGCGGACGTGTGGTGGTAATGTGTCCCGCGTTTACGGCAGACTGTGTGGAGACGCTGGAAGAGATTAATGAAGAAGAGCGGGAAACCTTTATGCACGCCGGCGGCAAGGAATATGATACCGTGCCGTGTGTGAATGATCACCCGTTATGGATTAACGGGTTGGCGCGTGAGGTTCAGCGTTTCTTCAGTGCGCGCCCCAACTGACTCTTCGCAGGATAAAGCAGTCTGTAAATTAAAAAACAATTATCGCGACTGCTTACATTACCGGGTTCATCATTTCCTCGTGCAGTGTATCAATAGCCTGCAATACCTCCGGACTAAGTTTGGTGTTAATCGAGTCAATATTTTCCTTCAGTTGGGCCATTGAGGTGGCACCGATGATACTGGAAATCAGAAAAGGCCGTGTGTTCACAAATGCCAGTGCCATCTGCGTCAGGCTCATTCCGTTTGCAGTTGCCAGTTCATGATATTTTTCTACAGCAGCATCGCCTGCGGGATTGAGATAACGCCAGAAACGGGTGCCGAATAATACAAATCGCGCACCTGACGGTCGTTTGCCGTGCCTGTATTTTCCGCTGAGCAGTCCGCCGGCTAAAGGGGAATATGCCAGCAAGCCAATTTTTTCCCGAATAGAAATTTCCGCCATCCCGATCTCATAGGCGCGGTTCAGCAGGTGATAAGGATTTTGCACGCTTACCGGGCGCAAAAGTCCTTTCTGTTCATGGGCGCGCAGGTATTCCAGCATCCCCCACGGGGTCTCGTTGGACACTCCTGCATAACGAATTTTGCCTTTTTTCTGCTCTGCCTGAAGGGCTTCCACCGTTTCAGCAATTGCAGTCGCGTGTACATCCTGCGCTTTGTCTTCTGTAAATCCCCTGACCCCAAACACGTTGGTCGTGCGCTCGGGCCAGTGTATCTGATACAAGTCAATGTAATCGTTTGCAGACGTTTCAGCGACGCATCTACTGCAGCCGCGATATGCTCTGCATTCAGACGCGGACCCTTGCGGATATAGTCCATCATGCGTGCGGGGCCGGCAACTTTACTCGCAATAATCACCTGCTTTCGGTTGTTGCGCGCTTTCAGCCAGCGTCCGATATACGACTCCGTCAGGCCGTATGTCTCTTTACGTGGCGGCACTGAATACATTTCTGCGGTGTCTATAAAATTGATACCCTGAACGAGCGCATAATCTAACTGCTCATGAGCTTCGGCTTCTGTATTCTGTTCGCCCCAAGTCATGGTGCCCAAACAGATACGGCTGACATTTAAATCGGTATGCGGAATGGTGTTGTATATCATGGAAGTTTACCGGTAATAGTTGTTAAGGTTAAAATCAGGAACTAAAGACAGATGAATGCACTCAAAGTGCTATCTGACTTTTTTGAAAACGATAACAGCAGATTATTGATTGTTTCTTTTTCGGCGGCTGTGTTTTTATATTCATAATTTAGTTTGTGGGGTATATCTTCAAAAATCTTCACTGTTCTGAACAGAAGATAAATTAAATCCCAACTGAAAAATGCGTTTGTTTAACCGCCTTAATTTTTCTATAATCATTCATTATGCTTTGCAGGGTTAAGCTTTGCAGAACTGAAAAATTATTACAGGAAAAAATTATTAAAAAACTGCTGAATTTTTAACTTATGAGCCAAGCCCCCCCCGATAAAATTATATATTCTATGCACCGGCTGACGAAGAACCGCAACCGTAAGCCGATTCTGAAAAATATCAGTCTGTCTTATTTTTACGGTGCAAAGATTGGGGTGCTGGGCTTAACGGTTCCGGAAAAAGCACTCTCCTGCGGATTATGGCGGGGACTGGATAATGAGTACGAAGGGGAAGTGATGCCCGTTAAAGGGTATACCATTGGGTTTTTAGAGCAGGAGCCGCTGGTAGACGTCACCAAAACCGTTGAGGACGTTATCCGTGAAGGAGTTGGTGAAGTTGACGCGCTGTTGAAAGAGTTTGAGGAAATCAACGCTAAGTTTGCCGAACCGATGGATGATGACGCGATGAATAAGTTACTGGAGCGACAGGCGGCAGTACAGGAAAAACTGGATGCTGCGGATGCGTGGGATATGCAGTCCCGTATTGATATGGCGATGGATGCGCTCCGTTGTCCGCCCGGCAATAAACCGGTAAATGTGCTTTCCGGCGGTGAACGCAGGCGGGTTGCACTGTGTCGGTTACTGCTTAAAAAACCGGATATTCTTCTGCTGGACGAGCCTACCAATCATTTGGATGCGGAGACAGTTGCCTGGCTTGAGCATCACCTTCAGTCTTATGCCGGAACTGTCATTGCTGTGACGCATGACCGTTACTTTTTGGATAATGTTGCAGGCTGGATTTTAGAGCTGGACAGAGGTGAGGGCATTCCGTGGAAAGGTAATTATTCTTCATGGCTTGAGCAGAAGGAAAAACGGCTGGAAAAAGAAGAAAAGGATGAGACGCAGCGCCGCAAAACTTTGCAGCGCGAGTTAGAGTGGATTAGAATGACGCCGAAAGCGCGGCAGACCAAATCCAAGTCCCGTATTTCCTCGTATGAGACTATGCTTATGCAGGATGTGAAAGAGAAGGTTAAGGATTTGGCTATTTATATTCCCCCCGGTCCGCGATTGGGAGATATTTGTATTGATGCCGACGGACTAAGCAAGATATTCGGTGAACAGATATTATTTGAAAATCTCAGCTTTAAACTGCCGTCAGGGGGAATTGTCGGTGTTATCGGACCAAACGGCGCGGGGAAAAGTACGCTGTTCAAACTGATTACCGGGCAGGAAAAGGCGGACAAGGGTACGATAAAAATCGGCGAAACAGTTAAGCTGACTTATATTGATCAAAGCCGGGAAACGCTGAATGATGAGAAGACTGTGTGGGAAAATATTTCCGGCGGGGATGAAATTATGAAAGTCGGGCCGGCAGAAATCAATTCACGTGCTTATTGTGCAAAATTTAACTTTCAGGGGGCAGACCAGCAGAAAAAGCTGAATGAATTATCCGGCGGTGAGCGTAACCGCGTGCATCTCGCGAAAGCTCTCAAAGAAGGCGGAAACGTGATTTTGCTGGATGAACCGACCAACGATTTGGATGTTAATACCCTGCGTGCTCTGGAGGAGGGACTGGAAAATTTTGCCGGCTGTGCGGTGATTATCAGCCACGACCGTTATTTCCTTGATCGGATTGCCACGCACATTCTGGCGTTTGAAGGAAACAGCAGCGTTATCTGGTTTGAGGGCAACTTCTCCGATTATGAAGCTGATAAAAAGCGCAGACTGGGAGATGATGCAGATATTCCCAAGCGGATAAAGTACCGCTATCTGACCCGTTAAGCGACATTTCATAAATATTAAATGACGGGACATCTTCAGTATTTGGGCGGACTCTATCGCGACTTTAAATCACTCACTAAACCGGGTTTGGTTTTATGGGTGTATATGAGCGTTCTGGCGGGCTACGCCCTGTCCAAGAAAAAAGATTTACTGATTTCAGATATGCTGTATCTGTTTGCCGGTGTGTTTTTAAGCGGCTGCGCAGCGCACATATTTAATCAGTATATGGAGCGCGAAAGCGACTCCAAAATGCAGCGTACGCGTCACCGCCCGTTTGCTGCAGGGTAAACTGGTATCAGGCAACGGTTTTTTCATTGCATTTGTAATGAGTCTTGCCGGCTACATTATTCTGTTTCTGGCATTTAATCCGCTGACGGCATTTACCGGACTGCTTTGCACGATTTTGTATGTCTTTGCTTATACCCCGCTGAAGAAGAAATCAGCATGGAATACATGGGTTGGTGCGTTGCCCGGTGCATTGCCTGCGCTTATCGGCGGCGCGGCGGTCGTAAATCATTTCCCTACCGAGTCTTTGTATGTGTCAGCAGTGCTTTATGTCTGGCAAATTCCGCATTTTTTGGCACTGGCGTGGAAATACCGTAAAGAGTACGCAGAAGCGGGTTTAAAGATGATCACGGTTAAAGATTCCGGCGGAATATACACTTTTTTATTGATTTTCAGTCATTCTTTAATTTTAATAATAGTTTGTGTTTTTGCAGTGAAGATTTTTCCCGGCTTAGGCTATATTTATTTCACTGCACTGACGCTAATTTCATTGGATTTATTAATCCGCAACGCTGTTTTTTATTTAAAACGCACGGATAAAGCTGCGATGGGGCTGTTTTTTAATTCCCTGTATTTTATTCCGGTGGTTTTTGGCGCGCTCACAGCGGATGTATTTTGGTTTGAGTGATATAATATTCTGATCTAGCCTGACATGAAAAAAAATCTGATTAAACTTTGTCTGTTGCTGACTGCACTGTTGCTTCCGGTATTTACATACGCGGCGGCAGATGTGCATCCGATTATGAAATTGTTCGGTATGGGGCAGGCACCGCAGTCTACGATTACGCCGGAAAACGGGATTACCAATGAGATTAACGACCTGTATGCCCTGCTGGGATGGATAGGATTAGGAATTCCGCTCGTAGTATTTGTGATTTTTCTGGTGATTGTAATTCGCTTCCGCGAAAGCAAAAACAAACAGGCTAAAGATTCACACGGCAATACTCTGCTGGAGATTTTATGGACAGCGATACCGCTGATTATTCTGATTGTGATTACTGTTCCGACCATCCGTCTGATTTTTAAAATGGAAACCCGTCCGGATTTGGTGAAAAATCCGACAGTACCCTATACAACTATTAATGGTAATATCGCTGAGTCGCCGCGCTATCTGGAAATGAATGTGGTGGCGCATCAGTGGTGGTGGGAGTTTGAATATGTCGGCATGCATGAGCGAAAACCGGGTGAAGATAAACCCGTATTTACACCGCTGACTAAAAAAGTCGGTGCGAATGAAATCTGGTTGCCGCTTAATGTTCCGGTTAAGTTTAATATTACGTCTGAAGATGTGATTCACTCTTTTTGGGTACCCCGTCTGATGGGTAAAGTAGATGCGATTCCGGGCCGTATTAATTTTATGACATTTGTTGTTGAGAAGGAAGGTTATTATTATGGTGTCTGCGCGGAATACTGTGGCGCGTCCCATGCTCTGATGCGGTTCAATATCGTGGGTGTTACCGAAGAAAAATTTAACAGCTGGGCAAACTGGGGGCAGGGTGAAGTCATCGCTGAGTCTGAATCTGCAAAACGCGGGCAGGTTGCATTCCAGACATGTTTGGGATGTCATACTATGAACGGGATGCGTCCGTTTGAGTCCCGTCAGGTCAGGCTCGACAGAGATATGCAGGAATACATGACACAGAAGGAAGCCTTTGTTCAGGAAGAAAAGGCTTGGCATGATGAATATATGAAAGATAAATCAGGACATATTTTCAGACGTGAAATCCTGACCAATCCCGACCGCCCGGTTCCGCCGGTTAAACCGGTTTTGTATCGTGATAACTACCGCACGACTGCGCCGGATTTAACTGACCTGCGTTACCGTAAGCGGCTGTTTGCATCTATCCATATCAGCAGCCGGGATATGCTCAGGCAGTGGATTAAAAATCCGCCGAAGGTTAAACCTGAGATGATGGGTACGCCTGTTATCCGCATGCCGGCATATGAAGGTATTTTGGAAGAGCAGACAATTGACGATATTGTTGAGTTCCTGATGACCGTAAAGTATGCGGACACACCTAATGAGCCAGCTGATATTGAGGATTTATTCGCGGCATCAGTAAAAACTGAAACAGCGGATGCCGGTGCAAATGTATCCTCTCATACAACTGACCTTGCACAGGCAAGTATTGAGTCTGAAAAAAAAACAAGTACTAATCCCTGACAGTATTGCTGTGAACAGAAATTAGAGTTTGAATATCAATAGTTAACTGCCATCCGATAATTTAAAAAATATGTCATCTGCAAGCGTAAGTGCGTCCCAACACAAAGCCCCGAATTATCCGGCTTCCGGCCTGCTGAGTTGGCTGGTAACCGTTGATCATAAGCGTATCGGCGTGCTGTATTTATTATCGGCACTGGTATTTATGATATTCGGCGGGATTGAAAGTCTGATGATACGGACACAATTGTGGTCACCGTTTAATGATCTGTATACCGGCATGACCTACAATCAGATTTTCACCATGCATGGAACTACAATGATTTTTCTTGTGGTGATGCCGTTGAATGCCGCATTTTTTAACCTCCTCATTCCGTTGCAGATTGGTGCGAGAGACGTTGCGTTTCCGCGTCTTAATGCATTTACATACTGGATATTTTTATTCGGCGGCATTCTGCTCCATGTGTCATTTTTCTTCGGTTCTATGCCGGATGTGGGTTGGTTTGGGTATGCAAATATCTCTTCCAAAACTTACCTGCCGACCGTTGGCGGTGATTTTTGGGGACTGTCTTTACAGATTTTAGGACTTTCTACGCTGGTAGCATCGTTCAACTTTTTTGTGACGATCGTGAATATGCGTGCGCCGGGTATGACTTTTATGCGGATGCCGCTGTTTACCTGGACAGCACTGATTACCCAGGTACTGATTATTCTGTCGTTTCCTGTGATTACCGTAGGGCTGGCGATGCTGATGTTTGACCGGACATTCGGCACAAACTTTTTTAATCCGGCGTACGGCGGAGATGTTTTGCTCTGGCAACATATTTTCTGGGTATTCGGACACCCTGAGGTATATATCCTGATACTGCCGCCTTTTGGTTATGTGTCTGAAATTCTGCCTACTTTTTCTCGTAAAACTATCTTTGGATATGCCGTTATGGTATTTTCCACCTGTGCTATTGCGTTTTTAGGATTTACTGTATGGGCGCATCACATGTTCACGGTGGGTATGGGGGCATGGGCAAATGCGATATTTGCAACTGCAACTATGGCTATCGCGATACCCACGGGTGTTAAGATATTTAACTGGCTGTTTACCATGTGGAACGGTTCCATATCTGTCCGCGTGCCTTGGCTGTATGCAGTCGGTTTTATTCTGATGTTTACCATCGGGGGAGTTACGGGCGTTATGCATGCATCTGTACCGGTAGATACCCAGCATCAGGATTCTTATTTTGTGGTCGGACATTTTCATTATGTACTGATTGGTGGTGCGCTGATGGGTATTATCGGTGCGGTATATTATTGGTATCCGAAATTATTCGGCAGAATGCTGAATGAAAAAATCGGGGTATGGCAGTTTGTCCTGCTGTTAATCGGGATGAACATAACGTTTATGTCATTCCACTTTTTGGGCTTGGAAGGGATGCCGCGCAGATATTACACGTATACACCCGATCAGGCGATTACGTTTTGGAACCGCGCGGCAACAGTCGGCGCATACATACAGGCAGTTTCATTCGTATTGTTTTTCTTCAATATTTTCATTACGATGCGCAAGCCGATAGGTACAGAAGCAGATCCTTGGAATGCGCGTACGCTTGAATGGTCAATTTCTTCACCCCCGCCGGAATTCAATTTTTATAAAATACCTCAGGTAGAAAGTTTGGATGATTTCTGGCACAAAAAACAAAAAATCGGTCAGTCTGCGATAGAAACTCTGACCGGTAATGAGCATGTTCATCTGCCCAATCCCTCATGGAAGCCGTTTTCTGCAGCATCTGCACTGATGTTGCTTCCGATAGGAATTTTAATGTACGGGTCTCATTTGGTTGTTCCGGCGGTGGTATTTATGGCGGCCGGACTGTTAATGTTTATTTGGCAGTCTATTGCATGGGCACTTGAACCTGCAGAATAATTTATTACTGATTACATTTTAATAAGCTGAATTTTTAACCGGACCGATTAAATTAATATCCTATGAGCCACGCAACAAATACCGGTATTGACAACAGAAAAATAGCCATGTGGGTGGTTATTGGTTCTGAATGTATGCTCTTTGGTACATTGATTGTCAATTACATTATCTCCATCAGCCGTGTTATTCCGATGGATGATCCGGACGTTATCAAACCGATCCATGTGTTTAACATTTTGGTGACTTCACTAAGCACGTTTGTACTGCTGATGAGTTCGCTGGCGATGGTGCTTTGTCTGTCAGGGATTGTATCAAACAATATCCCGAAGTTCCGCAAGTGGTGCTTTGTGACTGCTCTGTTTGGTACCATTTTTCTCGGGTTTCAGGTTTATGAATTTACCGAGTTCTATCTCAATGGACTGGGACTGACTACCAATCTGTTTGGTTCCAGCTTTTTCATGCTGACCGGGACGCACGGCGCGCACGTATTTGTAGGTGTTGTGCTGCTGACGACATTATTAATTTATTCTTATACCGGTAAATTAAATTCAGAACGGCATTCCGTAGTGGTAGAGACGATTGGTCTTTACTGGCACTTTGTGGACGTCATCTGGATTGTAATTTTTACGGTTGTATATTTGTTCATATACTCGCCGCAACTGGCAAATTAATTTCGCTTCGCGCATTATTAACGGGAGTAATTTATGTCACATCACGAAGAACATACTGAGCATAAACCACATGCCTCTGACCGCGATTATTATGTTATCGCGATTATACTGTCCGTCATTACACTGGCAGAAGTTTTTTACCCGATTGTCACAGAGGGTAATCAGTTTCTCGCGCCGTATTTCATGCCGATATTGGGGGTGATGTCCCTCGTGAAATTTGCATTGGTTGCCGGCTATTTTATGCACCTCAAGTATGACCCTAAAATTCTGAGGCGTATTTTTTATTTTTCGGCAGTCGTTGCGATCATTATGATCGTTGCGTTTCTGTTTCTTTTTGAAGTTGTAATCTAAGTGTCGCTTGATTTAATTCATACCTCTGTCGGGGCGGTTATACTTTTCTGTGTAAATGGAGAAGCACTCTCAGTCGATTTACACAGAAGTTCGGTTTTTATCTCCCCCTGAACACGCCGAAATTCTTTCTTTTTACCTCACTGAATTAGGAGCGGACGGTGTTGAAGAGCGCGCCGGAGAGACTCCTGACTCTGTAGCACTTATTGCGTATTACGGTCAGTCGCCTTCCGAGTCAGAATTGACTGATATTCAGAAGTTAGCGGACCGCTTTGCCGGAAGCCGCTTTCTGTCTGTTGATACCAAAGAAAATATTAACTGGTTTAAGGATCGGCAAAACCATTTTCCGCCTATTTTAGTCGGCAAAAATATCCGGATCATTCCGGAATGGGAAGCTGAGATTGCGGGTATGATAAACATCAAAATATGTCCGGGTATGGCATTTGGTACCGGAAATCATGAAACGACCGTATTGGCATTGGAAATAATTGACCGATATGCGGCGGATATGCAGGGAAAATATTTTGTTGAAGTGGGTACCGGGTCAGGTGTATTGGCAATTGCGGCGGTTAAGCTGGGATTGTTTTGCCGGTGTGCATGTGATATTCAACCGGAAAGTGCAGACGAATTCAGACAAAATTTCCGATTGTCCGGTATCCCGCAAATCCCTGCTGTGATTGTCGGCGGTCCTGAACAGATTGATAAGCCTGCTGATATTCTTATTGCCAATATGACAACCGATGAACTCATCAGCCTCAAATCAGAATTTCTGCGGCTTCTCAATCCCGGTTCACACGCGATATTCAGCGGTATCTACCTTGCCAATGAAGACCGGTTCACATCCTATTTTCAGCCGCATTTTGATTTCATAAGCAGGCATCAAAAATCAGAATGGTCGGCGGTTTATGCCGTCAGAAAGAAATAATTTTCCGGACTTAAATGTTATATGAAAATAAAATTTGAATTTTCTTTCAAGCGATCTTCAAAATTAAAGTACAGGATAAGTTAATGAAATATCTTAAGTTTTTAATTGGGGTTATGTCTGTTTTATATACGGCATCAGTCCCTGTGATATATGCCAATGATACATGCCCGTTGCCGGAAAACACTGAAATCGGCGGTGAATTTGAACTTAAGGGGCATACCGGCAAAACATACAGCTCAAAAACATTAAACGGGAAAATCCTGTGGATATATTTTGGGTATACATTTTGTCCGGATGCCTGCCCCATTATGATGTCCAGTCTTAAAACCGCATACAAAGAACTGGGTAAAGACGCCGGCAGGGTGCAGGTATTATTTATTACCATTGACCCGGAGCGGGATACCCTTGAACAGCTTAAGGGTTATGTGCCGTACTTCGGGGAAACATTTGTCGGACTCTCCGGCAAGCCGGAAGAAATCAGAGCGGTCGCGGATAAATTCCGCGTCCGGTATTTCAAATCCTCGGGCAGCGTCAACGGAAAAAAATATGAAACAATCAATCATACCGACCGCGTATTTTTAGTGGATACCGGCGGTGTGACACGGGGGTTATACCGTTCTGATAATAACGCGGCGGATCTGGTTAAAGATACGCGCACTCTCATCCAAAGCTGTAAGTAATTTCTGAATTTGTAATTGTAAATTGAACTAATTATTCAGGGGATTTAAGATGAACGTAAAAAAACTGTTTTTAGCTGCGGTTCTCGTATATATCAGTGTTTCGTGTTCGGGAATCAAATCCGAACCTGACAGCGGAATTGCCGGTATTGAGGTTTCTGATACATGGGTCAGAATGATGCCGCCGGGAGCAGTCAATTCCGCCGGGTATATGTATATTAAAAATACCGGGACGCGGGATATTAAAATTGTCAGTGCCGACAGTGATGTATCGGAAAAAACAGAACTCCATACTGTTATCCGGGAGGGTGATATTATGCAGATGGTGCCGGTGGATGGGTTTACCATTACTGCCGGAGGAACATTTGAACTGAAGCCCGGCAGTTATCACGTTATGCTGTTAGGACTGAAAGCACCGTTAAAAGAAGGGCAGGAGGTAGAAATTATGTTTAAGGATGCAGACGGCAACAGTCTAAAAATCAAAGCTCCTGTCAGCAGCCAAATGAAGAAGGGGAGCGGACCGGCTATGCAGTATAATAAAGAGATGATGCACGGACATATGACTCCCCGACCTAATCCGGAAGAATATTAAAACCGTAACATTATGAACAAAGCCTGCAATTATCAGAAAGTTCTCACTGCACACATTAATAAATGAGCTATGAAACCCTTTGCCGTGTTTACCGCGGCGGGATTTTAGAAAGTGTTCATCAGGGTACGGTAGTTGTTGCCGATACAGAAGGCAATATTCGTTTCTCGTTGGGCGATCCGCATATGCTGTACTTTCCCCGCTCATCTTTGAAAATGATACAGGCTCTGGAGTTTTGCCGAAGCGGTGCGTACCGTTCTTTGGGGCTTTCCCCGCAGCATTTGGCACTTTGTTGCGCATCTCATGACGCCGAACCTCTCCATACGGATATGATTAAGGATTGGCTGGGTAAAATGAATCTGTCAGCGGACAATCTCGCCTGCGGGCCGGCTCAGCCCAATCACGAACGGACAAAGCTGGATATGTACAAGCGTGGCGAACAGCCAACCCGTGCTCATCATGAATGTTCCGGAAAACACTGCGGTTTTATCAGTACCGCTGTGCATCAGGGTCATGATACCGCCACTTATCACCTTCCTGAAAATCCCGTCCAGCGGAAATTATCTGAAAATATGGCCCTGATGGGCGGACCTGCTCCCGGCAGGATATTTTGGGCGGTGGACGGTTGCCGTCTGCCCACGCCCGCGATTTTAACAGAAGAAATGGCGGTGATGACGGCAAAATTTGCCGGCAGTAAGACCGTTCCCGCTGATCTCGCGGAAGCTGCCTGTTCAGATTACAGATGCCGTATCAGCGTACCCTGAATATGTCTCGGGTACTGAAAATCGCGATCGCAGGATTATATCTGCATTAAAAGGAAAGTTGGTACTTAAGATAGGAGCGGAGGCGTCATATGCTGCCGTATTGCCGCAACACAAGCTGGGTATTGCCATTAAAATCGCAGACGGCAACCCGCGCAGTCTCCCTGTAGTGCTTATCCATTTGCTGAAGGGATTGAATGTTATAACCGACTCGGAGTATCACGAACTTCGCGATCTGGCTGAAATTCCTGTCCTTAACAGCCTGAAAGAACCTGTTGGTGTGATTAAACCCTTCTTCAATGTAACTTTGTAAACCTTCTTTTTTTTATCTTTTCAGGTTATACCATCGCGCTAAATTTTTTTCTGACAGCCTTTTTTCTGACTTAGTTCAGAATATATTTGAGTTGGGAACGTGTTTTGCTTGGAAATAGCAGTGATAAATCAGTTACTTTTTACCCCGCAGATTTTATAATGATTCGAAGGCGAACGCTGAACCTATTTCCGGTATTGGTTTTGTTTTTTTTATGGCTGACCGTGTCCTGCATCCGGTATCCGCCGCCGCCACCTGAACAGGAGCAGACATATGTAATGCCCGATATTCAGCGGATTAAAATTAACGAGACATCCGATAATACATCTGATATAACAACTGATGCCGGCGACAGTGAAATGCGGAGCCTGATAGACCGCTGGTGCTGGACCCGGAAAGTCCGTATTTTTGTCCGAATATGCGGATTGACCGCGCGGTTAAATTCCATCGGAACAGTAAAAAATATCTCAAAGCGTATTACCAAAACCGCGAACTGACATATCTTTTTTATGCGTGGTATTCTGCTGAGGACTCCAATTACCTTACTTCAACTATTAAGAAGTGCCTGTATAAAAAAAACATGCACTATTATGCTGTTCAGCGGATTCAGCGGTTAAATGTTTATTTGCAGAAAGATATTATCCGCAATATGCGCGAGGGCGAATATAAAGAGCTCGGTGAACTGTATATGCGTGAATACCGCGAGAATTTTCCCCCGCGATATTCACTGATAATTTTATTATCTGCCCAAAAAGTACTTGTCCTGTCCAAATCTTCCCTTTGTAAACTTTTCCGTTCAATATTCTGCTGAAGCCCGACCGGTTTTTGCAGAATATACTGGAATTGAGTATCAATCTGTCTGCTGAAAAATTCGTTTATATAACTGCGTGCAAAAAGTTGCAGATGGACTGGATACAGGGTGAAATCTTGACAGAAATTTTTTTTTGCATCATGCTTTTCAATGTATTTTCTGCAATGGTCGTAAATTTTACATATCCAAATATAATTAATTATGAAAAAAATTCTTTTTACAGCGATTTCTGTATTCCTATTGGTGTCCTGCGGTGGGTCTGACCCCAAACCTGAAAAGCAGGAGATGCCAAAACCTCCGATGTTGCCTGACTGGGTACTCAATCCGGTGATAGAAGGCGGATTTGCTTCCGCAGAGTGTGTACCGGCAACCAATGACATGAGTTTAGACCGCAGTCAGGCTACAGCGCAGGGACGTGCAGAAATTTCACGTCAGTTGGGTGTAAAAACCAAAGTGATGGATAAAACCTATCAGAATAAAGTAACCACTGCCGGCGGTTCAGTAACAGGGAATACATTTGAAGCGGTTTCCAAGCAGGTTTCCGAGCAGTATCTGCAAGGTTCCAGAGCTTCCAAAGTAGAGTATGTTACTATCAACGGCAAAAACAACCTCTGTGTGATGGTAACGCTTGACCCCGCATCCAGCAAAAAACTGTTTGATGCAATTGTGGACGGCAGTAACCGTCAGGTTTCCCCGCAGGACAAAGACGTGCTTTATCAGGAATTCAAAGCCTTTAAAGCCCAAGAAGAACTGGATCAGGAAACCGCTAAGTAAAGTACCTTACCCGGTATAATACCTCATCCCCCGCATTCGCGGGGGAGGCACACTCCCGCATTTTATCTGATATGAGAAATAATCCGCGCCGTTTTTTATTCTGTGTCCTTCTGTTTTCTTTCACCCTGTATGCCGGCAGTGTTTACGCGCAGGCAAACGACCCGGAGTATCAGGAATGGCTGAAAAAAAGACAGGAACAGGCTAATTCAAAACGTAAAGAATTTGATGAATTTTTATCCAGAATAGACCGTGAATTTGGCAGTTTTCTCAAACAGCGCTGGAAGGAATTTAACGCTTACAAAGGCTTAACGCTTTATAAGGAGCAAAAGCCGAATGTGCTTCCGGCATATACGCCGAATATGAAAGAGGAACCGCAGTCTGCGCCCGCTCCGTCGCCGCCCGCGCAAAACAAACCTGCGCCGGCATTACCAAATATACTGCCGGGAAAAGAACTGCCAAAAGCTTTACCGGAAATCCCAAAAGAAATTCCTAAAGAGTTGCCTACGATAGAGATTCCTAAAGTACAAATTCCGGAAGTTCCGATACCGGTTATTATTCCGAAAACACCACCGCCGGCAAAGAGCGAGGAAACAGAATTTGTATTTTACGGACAGAAGCTAAAAATCAGTATTCCGCAAAAAGTACGGGCCATTGAGTTAAATGAAGGGCTGAATGAAAAAGCATTCAGTGATAACTGGATAAAAATGAGTTCCGATACCGATCCGCAGTTTCTGAAGACACTTGCGGATTTGAAAAAACAGCTTAATCTGAATGACTGGTCTTACGCTCTGCTGGTTCAGCAGATTACCGCCACGCTGTACAAAGGTAACAATGCCAGGCTGATGAACTGGTTTATCTTAAATAAATCAGGACTGAAAACCAAAATTGGCTACAGCAACACCGAAGTATACGTCATGATTAATCCGGCTTACACGTTATACGGCATGCCGTATTACAAGCTGGGAAAAGAAGGTGAGCGGTATTACCCGATTGCTGACTTTGCCGGTCCATACGGTGTCAAGCCGGCGGCTATCAGAACCTATGAGGGAAATTACCCGGATAAGCAGGCTTCATACGACTTAAAATTCAAGTCCATGCCCAATATTCAGATTAGTGATGCGTTTGAACGCACTGTCAGTATTGATTTTAAGGGGAAAAATTACCGCCTGCCCTATACACTGAACAAAAATATTCTGGCTCTGATGACACTCAGCCACAGAGTGAGTTTGACGTCTACTATTCGGCAGATGTCAGTCCGGCGGCGTATAAATCGGTGATTAAACCTATCAGCGATATTATCAAACCGATGTCTGAAACAGATAAAATTAATTTCCTGCTCCGCTTTGCTCAGAATTTTACGCAGTACAAAACGGATATTGATCAGTTCGGCAAGGAAGTATATATGTTCCCTGATCAGGCGTTCTTTTATCCGGCATCAGACTGCGATGACCGTGTTTCTGTCTTCAGCTATCTGGTGCGGAGTCTTACAGACAACGATATAGTCTACCTGCTCTATCCTAACCATATTGCGACGGCGGTCAGCATGAAGTCGGCAGTCAACGGCAGAAGCGTTAAAGTGGGCAGTGCCGCCTATTACGTGGCAGATCCGACCTATATCGGCGCAGATGTCGGCATGGTAATGCCCGACTTCAAATCCGCCAACCCTAAAGTGTTCGCGGTTAAGTAAGCAGGCTTTTAGCGTTAGAAGCCCAAACTGTACTGAATATTTAAGGCGGTTTGGGCTGTACTGCTTTATTATTTAGGTGACTTATGGTGTTCCTTGCTTCAGCCAGTCAATCGGTTTGAGGTATTCATACAGCTCGGCTTCGCGGGTGCCGGCTTCCGGGCGGTAGTTATAGTGCCATTTGACAACCGGCGGCAGGGACATCAGGATTGATTCCGTGCGTCCGCCTGTCTGGAAGCCAAAGAGCGTTCCCCGATCATACACCAGATTAAATTCCACGTACCGCCCGCGCCGGAACATCTGGAACTCGCGCTCGCGCTCGCCAAACGGTGTATCTTTTCTGCGTTTCAGGATGGGGAGGTAGGCATCATTGAAGGCATTGCCGACCGCGTAAATGAATTCTGTGTTTTGCCGGTAGTCATTTTTCAGGTAGTCAAAGAAAATGCCGCCCACGCCGCGCGTTTCTCCGCGGTGTTTCAGAAAAAAATATTCATCACATTCCTGCTTGTAACGGGCATAGTAGTCCGGATTACTGCGGTCACAGGTATCTTTCAGCGTCTGATGGAAATGGACGGCGTCTTCAGTAAATACGTAATAAGGGGTCAGGTCAATCCCGCCGCCAACCCACCAGCCGGACGGCGTTTCAAAATAACGCACATTCGCGTGTACAGTCGGTGCATACGGGTTATGCGGATGAATTACCAGCGACACACCGGTGGCTTTGAAAGCAGAGCCTTTGGGCACATTCATCTTTTCACATAACAGCGGATTAAGCTCACCTTCTACGGCAGAAAAGTTGACACCGCCTTTTTCTATCGCGCCTGTTGAGGGGTTGCTGCTGTTGGTGATGACACGGGTCCGTCCGCCCCCTTCACCGTGTTCATAACTCCATAAATCTTCTGTGAAGCGGTGTCCGGCGGTATTTTCCAGTCCGGTGCAGATTTTATCCTGTATCTGTTTCAGTGTGTCACTGACTTTGAGAAAGTTGTTCATGTTTTTCCTGTGGGTTATCGGTTGTACTGTGTTATGCGCCGGGTGGCAACAGGGTGCGGGCTAATTCCAGATAGTACGCAACTGCGTAGGGCGTGGCATCATCGTTATAGTCGTAGCGGGAAGTGTGCAGACGTTCACAACCTTTTTTCCCCTGCTCACCATTGCCGAAGTAAATATAGCAGCCGGGTTTTTTCTGAAGCATAAATGAAAAATCCTCCGCACCCATCGAGGCAGGGAAATGGCGGTCAGTATTTTCTTTACCTGCCAGTTTCTCCGTGACGGCATAAGCGATGTCCGTTGATGCTTTAGAGTTTGTCAGTACGGGATACCCTACCCCGTTTTCTTCCAATGTGATTTCCATCTCAAAAGCGTTGCCGATTTCACGGGTAATTTCCCCCATGCGGGCAATAATTTTTTCATGGATTGACTGATCAAGGGCGCGCACAGTACCCCATAATTCTGCTTTATCCGGAATGATGTTATAAGTTGTGCCTGCCGAGACCCGCGTAACCGAGAGTACACCCGGCAAGAGGGGATTAAGATTGCGGCTGACAATGCTTTGGAATGCACTAATCAGCGTTGCCATTACAGGAATAGGGTCTCTGGTTTTGTGGGGTTCTGCGGCGTGTCCGCCGCTTCCGTGAAGTGTAATATGGAAGTCCCACACCGCTGCATTAAAGCCGCCGTCATTCATGGCATATTTTCCGACTGCAAGTTCAGGCAAATTGTGCATTGCCCACACACTTTCCACGTCAAATTTAGTAAACAGCCCTTCCTCCAGCATCACTTTTGCACCGCCGCCATCTTCCTCTGCGGGCTGGAAAATTAACAGCACTTCACCTGCAAAATCCCGCTTTTCCGCCAATATCTTGGCTGCTCCGAGCAGAGCAGTGGTGTGACCGTCATGCCCGCAGGCATGCATTTTACCCTGTATTTTGGATTGATAGGTTAATCCTGTTTCTTCAGTGATATTAAGTGCGTCTATGTCTGCTCTGAATCCGATACGTTTGCCCGTGCGCTGTCCTTTAATGAGTCCTAACACTCCCGTTTTTGCCCAGCCGGTATCCACTTCGATACCGAATTCAGTCAGCTTGCGGACAACAAAATCAGACGCGAATTGTTCTTCAAACGCTGTCTGCGGGTTTTGGTGCAACAACTGCCGCCAGCCGCTCATTTCCTGTTTAATTTTTTCTGCGTCTGCTAATGGGTTCATACTCTGTAAAGAAAGGTCTGTAGTTTATATACTATTTTAAAAAATAGAGCAGGTTTTGTGGTAAACTCGATCGGATTTACTTAAGAATAATCCATTCACAGACAGATGTAAATAAGATGATAACCCGCGTGGGTTAAATCCCGTCCGAAGAATTTATTATCCGGCGTCAGTTTTTGATACCGTACTGGCGGATTTTTTTATGCAGGTGACTGCGCTCCATACCAATCAGTTCCGCCGTTTTGGAGATATTGTAATTGTTTTGCCGGAGCAAACGCTCAATAAACTGTTTTTCAAATACTTCCCGGGCTTCCTTTATTGTTTGAGGCAATCCGGATTTTATATCAAATAGAGATTCATCCGGTGCTGTTTCTGCCGGCTGTTTGCCCTTAACTGCCATTGTAATCGCGGGCGGGACATCCTTCGTGGTCAATATTTTACCGGGGGATATAATCAGCATGCGCTCTACGATATTCTTCAGCTCCCGGACGTTGCCGGGCCAGGGATAGCTCTCAAATATATCAAATACCCCGCGGTCAAAGATTTTGAGCGGATAATTTGCGGTTTGCCGGAAGAACTGACAAAAATAATTTACTAGCAGGGGAATATCGGCAGCGCGCTCCCGTAAAGGCGGCAAGACAAGGGGCAGAATATTGAGCCGGTAATATAAATCTTCTCTGAATCTGCCGGCAGCGATTTCATCTTCCAGACGCTTGTTGGATGCCGCGATAATCCGGACGTTGACCTGCACCGGCTGATTGCCTCCCACCCGTTCAAACCGCTGTTCCTGTAAAACGCGCAGAATTTTTGCCTGCGTTTTGCCGCTCATGTCAGCAATTTCATCAAGAAA
Source organism: Potamilus streckersoni (assembly GCA_016746295.1). Lineage (NCBI taxonomy): Eukaryota > Metazoa > Mollusca > Bivalvia > Unionida > Unionidae > Potamilus > Potamilus streckersoni. The sequence goes on along the minus strand of JAEAOA010001795.1, from coordinate 89,962 downwards.
TAAAGTACCGTTATTTGCCTGATCAAACTTTCCGGTTTTCTTGCGGTCTGCACCGGTAAAAGCACCCTTTTCGTGACCAAATAACTCACTTTCAATCAGTTCTTCAGGAATTGCTGCGCAGTTCACTTCTACAAATGCCTGTTCTGCCCGCGGACTGTGAGCATGAATTTGTCTGGCAACTACTTCTTTTCCGGTCCCGTTTTCGCCGTATATCAGGACACGTGCTTCGGTTGGCGCGATGGTTTGGATTTCCTTGTACAGTGCTTTAATCAGCGGATGTTCACCGATTAACGGCGGAACTGTCTCATTAATCTGTAGTTTCAGTTGGGTATTCTGCTTCCGCAAAGTGCTTTCCTGAAGAGCATGTTTAACGGTCAGCATCATTTTATGGTAGTCCGGCGGCTTTTCTATAAAGTCATACGCACCCATTTTGGTCGTTTTGACGGCGGTTTCCACATCTCCGTGTCCGGAAATCATAATCACCGGGATATGTGTGTGCTTTTCTTTCAGTTGTCCGAGTACATCCACGCCGTCGCAGTCTTCCATCCATATGTCCAGCAGAATAAGGTCAGCCTCTTCCTTTTCCAGAAAGCGGGAGACGAATTTTCCGGACGCCAGTGTCAGCACCCGATAACCCTCATCTTCAAATATTCCCTGTAAGGTTTCCCGGATGGCGGGTTCGTCATCAATAATCAGTATGGTATAAAGACTCATCGGATTATTCTTTTATGGGCAGTTGAATTTTAAAGATACTGCCGCGCGGGGTATTGTGTTCAAAGCGAATGAAACCGTCGTGGTCGGCTATAATACGCCGGACAATCGCGAGCCCTAATCCTGTACCGTTTTTGCGTGTCGTCACGTACGGTTCGAAGATTTGCTGGGGGTCCGGAAGCGTTACACCGCTCCCGTTATCTGCAATATCCAGAAGCAAATTATTGTCTTTACAGCTAAGGCGAATTTCTATATTTCCCATTTCACCGGGATATTTGTCTGTAATGCTTTCTATGGCGCTTACTGCGTTGGTAATTAAGTTGATCATGACCCGGTTTATATGTTCTGCATCCGCCAAAATTTCCGGAATGCTGCCGCTGATTTTTTTAGTCAGTATAATGCGGTTTTCCAGACCGGGGCGGAACAGCTCAATCACGCTGTCAGTCAGGGTTTCTATGTTTATTTTCTTCAGCTGAATTTCCGGAATACGGGCAAAATTTTCAAACTCATTTACGATTCCTTTAAGCAACCCGACTTCTTTGATAATTGTGTCCAGTGATTTTTCCAGCATGGTCAAATCGGATTCCTGTTTTTCAATAAACCGTGAGCGGATACGCTGAGCAGAAAGCTGGATAGGAGTCAGCGGATTTTTTATTTCATGCGCAATCCGCCGGGCAACTTCCTGCCATGCTTTTGCCCGCGTAGAGCGGTCAATTTCCGTCAGATCATGGAATACCGCAAGGATACCAATCGGCGTAACATCTTCATCTTTAAGGATAAAGAGTCGGATACTAAAATGTCGCATCTTGCCCCTGCACATCGCCGTAAATGTCGGTAGATGCCCGATCTTCTTTGGCAGTGGTCATATGCGTATACATGTCCCACACGCTCTGCGAGTATTTGAATGGCAAAATATTGCTGTAATGTACTCTGTGTGTGGTTTTTTTGATGTCAAACATCTCGCTGATCTGAGAGTTGGCAATCCGTACATACCCCTGCATGTCAAACGCCAGAATGCCGTACTGGATATTGTCCAGCAGGGTTTCAATAAAATTATTGCGGACGCGCAGGTTTTCGTTGGCCTCCAGAAGGCTGTTTTCACTTGCCTGCAATTCCGTTTGTTTTTGCTGAAGCCGTTCCGCCATAGTCTTGAATGCCTTAGTCAGCTTGCCGACTTCATCATTCGAGACGGAGGGAAGATCCGGATTAAATTCGCTGTCAGATATTTTATCTGTGGCATCCACCAGCTGATCCAGCGGTGTAGTAATCGTTCGCGAAATATAAAGCCCAAACCACATCGCCAGCCGATAATCATCATTGTGAGGGTCAGCACGTAATAATTATAGGTTTTTGTAACCAATGGCTCCAGCGAACTCAATCCCAAAAAAAGCGTCAGCGTATTTTTAACCGTTGGGTACAGCCGTCTTCCTGTATCTGCTTCTGCGCGTATTAACTCGAGGTAATAAGTTTGTCCGTTGTTTTCAAAGGCGACGATGCTCCGGCTGACCGCGCCCTGCGGAGTCAGTTCAAAAATAAATCCGGGCTTGAGCAGCCCTTCAAATTTAATCTGTTCGGGTTTAACCGGTTTCCAAGCTTCGCGCAGAGCATCGTTTTCAAAACGGGACGTCAGCAGATTAAAACTGCTGTCATAAAACGCAGCACCGCTTAAACGATATTCATATATTTTCTGCGATAAAAATGTATCCGCATGTTTATTTTTTATATCAGTTAATTTTTCCGGTGCATTTTGTACCGTCAGCAGGGCGTAATGGGCTAAATCATCCTGCATCAGTCCTTTATAGGCCTCCAGAATATCATCTGAACCGGAAATCGCAGAATTCAGTTTATCTTTAAACCAAGTATGAAAACTGTTGCTGAAGAAACCCTGTGTGGCACTGAAATAAATGGCAACCGGGATAATACCGGAGATAAAGAATCCTGCCATAATTTTGACTTTCAGTTTATAGCCGAAGAGTCGCTGTTTGCGCTCATAAATAATTTTAATCAGGTTTCTCAACAGCAGAAATCCGATTAAAATCAGCAGGATCAAATTCAGATTAATAGGGAATAACCCAATAATCAGCTCGGTGTAGCCAAAATTATCCGGGAGAAAGTCGCGGTAGTTGCGGTTAAAAAAGTACAGCGCGATTAGGACGGCAACCATCAGCAGGGTCACCCGCTTGCGGATTTGCCGGCTGCGGATGCTTTCCAGTTCAGGCGGGAACTTTTTGCCGTAAGCATATTTCTGAAAATAATGACTGCCGAATACGAAATCGACAACCCCGGAAATAAACTTTTTATTGCTCAAAAAACACCTGATGAAAAAGTGAGAACTCGCTTTTGTGAAAGAATGTATGTGTCTAAGTATAAATCTTTGCAGTGCGGAAGTCAGTTGCCGTCACCATCATCCCCAATTGCTTCAACGGGACACGAATCCTGCGCTTCTTTACATAATCTGCTCTCTTCAGGCGATTGGGGCTGTTTGATGACAATATCGTGGTCGCCCTCCGGAGACGGCGCAAAATTCTTCGGCGCAATTTCTGCGCACAGCCCGCAGTAAATACAGTCCCGGTCTACGTAAAACGGTCCTTCGGTATTATCTTCGTATCGCTGTTTCAGGCTCGCCATATTCTCCGGGCAAGTATTTCTGCTGAATACACAGGGTGCGCGGTTTTTTCTATTCCGAACGAAACTCACCGCTCTTCAAAATGCGGTCCAGTACGCCGTTGCAGTATACTTTATGGTGTTTGCCCACGTACTGCTTGCAGATTTCCACCCATTCATTGATGACAGCTTTTGCCGGTGTTTCCTTAAACCAGATTAACTCTGCGCAAGCGGTCAGCATTAACGCCCGAAGTGCGATCAGGTAGTGCTCTTTATTGTCCGGCGGGTTTATGGTTTTTTCCAGAAATCTATATTTTTCCACGCAGTGTCTGTCAGTTGCTGACTGTAAGCAAGATTGCCGGATTTTAGTCCCGAGCGGTCGATTAAATACTGCTCGCTGTGTATCTGTACGCCGAGTAAAAGCCGCTGAAAAATGGTTTGGTATGACCGGATGCGGGCCTGACGACGGGTATTTGTATTAAGAGTCGCTTTACCGGCAGATTTGGACGGGTGTTGCTCTATTGTATTGGAGGTCACTCCGTTTTTTTTGAAAAATTAAAAAATTCTTTATGCCGTTCTAACACTTCATTCATCAGGTGGATATAGGCTACTGCGCCGATAGAATTAAGCTGGTGAACAATAACAGATTGCCCCCCCGCACTGGAATTAAGGATAGACTCGTGGCGGGGGATAATCGTCTGGAATACGCTGTTTGACAACGCATGATACAACTGCCGGGCGATCTTGCGGTGAATTTCAATATTTTTATCAAACATCGTCAGCAGGATACCGGCGATTTTAAGTTCTTTGTCCTTAACTCGCAGCTGAAATTCCTGAAATGCCATCAGAAAGCGTTTCATGGATTTAATCGCCAGATTTTCACACTGGATGGGCAGGATAATCAAATCTGCCGCATAGAGTGCGTTCAGCGCAATATTATTTGTAGACGCCGGTGCATCAATAATAACCACATCATACTCACGGATGCGGTCGCTGAGAGCATTGTGCAGATGGTCGTACGCAATTGCCCGGCGGTTTATATCGCGTTCATCGGACAGCTTATCAATGTTAGAAAAAATGAAGCTGAGGTTGTCATGAACTTTTGTTTTGCATATCAGTTGGGAATTGGGAATTTCCGGGTTCATGAACAGCTCTTTAGTCCCATAGGGAATTTCCTGCTGAATGTCCAAAGAAAATCTTACCGACCCTTGTGGGTCTAGATCAATCAGGAGTGTATTAAATCCGCCGAGAGAGAAGCAGGCGGCGAGATTGACCGCTGACGTTGTTTTGCCAACGCCGCCTTTTTGACTGACAAGAGATATAACTGTGGGCATGTTAATTCTGTCGTTGACTGATAAAATGTCGGTTTAAATTAAGCATTTTGCTGTTCACTTCTTTTGCCGCGTCCTCTCTGCCCTGCATTGTATAAATCCGCGACAGTCGCCCCATCACTTCTGTCAGTTCCCGGTACTCCTTCAGTTCGGCAAACTGGGTATAGGCTTCCCGGTAATATTGTTCTGCGGCATCCATCACAAATATAGATTCATATGCGATCCCCAATTTGGATTTGTACCATGCTGCGTTATAACTGTGAGGATCTTCACGATTTAAGGCCAGTTTGTAGTATTGTGCCGCATCATAAAATCGCCCGCTGTTAAACAGATAAAGCCCTAAACTGCTGTACAGATAACTCTTCAGCGCTTCTGTATGCATCTTTTCCACCAGATATTCAGCCAGACGTAAATAGCCATAACCCTCGGACGGATTTTTTGCTTTAAAACATGTCTCGGAGCGGTGAATTAACAGCAAAGAAAGTCCTTTATAGTCCATCAGAGTCATATAGCCGCGTTCCGCCTGTTCGTATTCATTATAAGACGTTTTGTAATCTTCAAGCCCGGCATAGGCAATAGCCCGTTCATGCTGAAGATACGTCAGCCAGCTTAAATACTGCGGTGCGCTGAAAAAAGTTCGTGCCCGATCAAAATAATTCAAGGCTTGGGTATAGGCCCCCTTCTCGCAGTATGCAACTGCCTCATCCAGCAATTTAATTCCGTCTTCATGGGGAAGGTCAGATTTTGCTGACGGCGCGCCCGGCAAAGGACCGCCGAATGTTTCTTTGTGGGTAACCTTAATGGCGGATGTTTTCAGTTCAGTCATATATCAGCATGATCCTGCACGACAGCGGCCAAAACTTGGTCTGTCCCTTGAGTCAATAATGTTTTACACGTTACGTCCGGCAAATATACCGGATTGCGCGTGATAAATCAAAATATCTCCGTTAAAATTATATAAAGTTTACTTTCGGTATTTTCCGGGTAAAAAAATCTGCATAGGTCATGATTTTATAACAGGCTTTCCCCGCCGTCTGCAAACAGCAGCTGCCCGGTGACAAACGGTGCATTCAGCAGGTACTTAAGTGCCTTCAGAATATCATCTGTACTGCCCGGTTTTTGTAACGGGACAGACGTCGCTTTTTGCTCCAGATAAGATTGATTTTGACCCGGCGGCGGTAAAATCAGTCCGGGGCATATGGCGTTGACGCGGAATCCCGGCGGTGCTGTTTTTGCGCTCATCAGCGTGAGGTGTTTGAGCGCCTGTTTGCTGAGAGTATAAGAAAAGTAAGTCGTGTCTGTTTTGCGGATGCGCTGATCCAGCATATTAATCACCAGACCGCCCGCAGAGGAGTGCTGAAAAAATGCCTGTGTCAGAAATAGCGGGGCATACAGATGAACAGTCATGTGTTTATCTATGGCTTCCGGTGTGGTGTCCGTTAAACTGTCCCGCTCAAAAACCGATGCGTTGTTAATCAATACACCCAGTCCTCCGAAGTCTTGAATGACTTGCCGGATCAGCCCTGAATAGTCGCTGTCAGTATCAAAAACCATCTGATAAATACTGCATCTGCGTCCTGTGTCTTCAATTAAAGACTGAGTTTGCTTTGATGCGCTTTTTGAGCGGGAATAGTGCAGAGCAATATTAAATCCCTGTTCCGCCAAAAACAATGCCATGGCTCTTCCCAGCCGATCTGCGCCGCCGGTAATCAATGCTGTTGGGTGATAAGGATAATTATTTTCAGAGGACATATAAATAATTGAGGTCTTTAATCGCTTAAGGAATGATCTTCAGGCTCTTTAGGGCCCCCAAAACATCTGCATCCTGAATATTGTTGAGACAGTTATAGTGACCGTAGCGGCAGATGCGTTCAAAACACGGTGCACAGCCCGGATTTTTTTGAAGGACCACTGCTTTTTTATTCAAAGGTGACGTCCAGCCCGGTGACGTAGAACCAAACACCGCAATCTGCGGAATACCAAGTGCAGCAGCGATATGCATTGCGCCGGAGTCATTGCTGATAACAGCCTTCGCGTGGGCAAAAATACCGGTCATGCTGCTTAAATCGGTTTTTCCGCACAGGTTATGGATGTCAGCATGTCCGTTTTTAATTATTTCTCCGGATTCTCTGTCTGTATCCGTTCCTGTAATGATAATTGCGTACCCCAAAGCAACTAATTTACCGGCCGTTGCTTTGAATTTTTCCGTTCCCCATTGTTTTGAAGGTCCGTATATTGCGCCGGGGCATAATACAATATACTGCGGCAAACTTTCAGGCAAAACTGCGGGTTTTTTCCTTAGTGTATCCGGAAGCTCGGATAATATTGGTCAATCTCATTTTCTGCGTGTATAAACTTTAGATATTCACCCAGCAAATGTGCAGAGTGTTGATTGTGTAACGGGTATGTATCAGTCAGCAGAAGTGAGCGCATGAACCCGCCGATGCCGATGCGGCTGCGCGTACCGGATACCCATGCTGTCAGCGCGGTAGAAGCGGAAGGCGGTAATAAGAATATGCTGTTATATTTTTCACGCCGTAACTGAAAACCCAGCCGGATATTTGCCGCACCCTTCCTCCGGAACGGGTATACGCGTCGGATATAAGACGGCAGAAAAATCTCAAATCCCGGATGTACAACAATATCAATCACAGCATCCGGGAACTTTGCGCGACAGGCTTTGATAAACCCCAGTCCGACAATAAAGTCCCCCAGCCATTTAGAAGTTAAAATAACAATTTTTTGTTGCGGTTGAGTCATGTGCAGACGGGTGTGTATTTTTCTTGCTGTAAGTTCACTTGCCTTCCGGATGATACTTTCGGGAGTTGTCTGTGCTAAATCTTCGTCGCCGTTGCAAAGGTCGGTACACCTGCTCGTAATTTCGGACAGCCATGGTGAGTACGATTCCAAAATCCTTTATCCGCAACGCAGTCCGCAGGGGTTAATCTATCTTTATCAGCTTGTCCGGTACCTGCGCCAAACCTACCCGGCACTGATAGTTGTTTCTGCCGGGGATATGCTGTCCGGTTCAGAACTTAGCCGTTACTATATCTCGGATAATATACCGCCCGAGCGCAATTTAATTTTTAATATCTACAAACAGTTTTACCCGATAGTGATGACACCGGGCAACCATGACCTTGAATTTTACGGTTATCACAGGCTGTTTTTCAGGGAGCATACCGCCCATATGACGTCAGCAAATGTAACGGATATATTAACCCCAAATCTGATAAAACCGGTAGTTTCTTTGCCGTTAAACGGCAGATTTGTTCATTTTACCGGTATTACCACAACCGGCAGCCACTACTGGAATGATCCGGAACAGATGCAGTCTGTCCGTCTTGAAGAGCCTCGGAAGGCACTGGATAATTTATTTGATTGGTTTTCGCCCGGCGCAGGCGATGCACTCATCGGGTTATTCCACACAGGAACAGATGCGCGGAGAGACTACGAAACTTCCCGGTTATATAACGCATCTCCGTTTAATGCGGCAAAAGAACTTGCCGGGAATTTTCCGCAGTTTGATTTGATTATCGCCGGGCATGACCACCGCTTAAGTCCGGCGGACAGTGCCGATCCTGTTTATTACTACAAAGGTGTGCCGGTTATCCAGCCCGGTTTTAACGCCAAACATGCTATATTTATTACACTGGCTTTGCCTGAACATCGTGGCGGGCGTGTGAAAATTCACAATTATCGGATATACGATGATGTATTTCAAAGTTTGCCGGATACAGAGCCGTACCAAAATACAAATAACGAAAATCCGGTTTTTCATACCGAAACCATACAACAGTTAAAAGAAGCGGAAGATTATTTTGAGGAGGATACCGGGTGGAAGTATCTTGGAAATAAAGGCGACCTCTCGAAATGTCTGCATCATGTATTATCTGATTCACTGAAAGAACATCCCGGACAAATAACCGCGCTTCCTCCGCTCAGTCTCAAGCCTTTTCTGCTTAAGAAAGGGCAAAATATACGCAGGAAGCATCTTTATTTTTGGATGCCTTACGCAGATAAACCGGTTACAGTCAGGCTAAGCAATTCAGATATTGATTATTTACTTTCCGAAGCTGACAGCACGAAACTGCCGTACAACCGACGGCTGAATATTCTTATCCCGCCGGATATTCAGGTAAAAAACAGTGAAAAGGAAACAGCACGCCGGGGGAACAGATTTGAGCGGATATACGAAGCTGTTATTACAAATTACCATGCCAATGGTGGCGGCGGACTAAAGGCCGGTTTGTTTTTGAATGATGAAGATATTCTGCGGCGCAGAAAAGAACTCAATACAGCAGTCTGGTTCAAGTACCTGCGACGCACAAAACCGCCGGACGTTTGTCCGATGTTTACTAAAACTGAACTGCCGTGAAGTTTATTTACGTTAAGGTTCCATGAGGGTAACCCACTCACTTTTGTAAGATTTGATTTCTTCTTTCTTCTTCTGGTAAAGCTCCAAAGGAGTTAAACCATCTTTATTTTTAATGTTTTTTTTAATCTTGGCGTGCCCGACCAAAACAGCAATGATTTCCGTATTTCCTTGGTCAGCCGCCAGATGCAGAGGAGTCCAGTCATTTTTGGCTTTCAGGTTTACATCTGTTTCATGGTACTCTGTAATCAGTTTGACCATTTTAGGCAGGCGTTTGAGTATCGCCCAGTGCAGCGCGGCATACCCGTCATGATCCTGTTTGTTAATCTGTAAATCCGGAGCTTCCATAATCCTGCGGACGGCTTCGATATTATTCACGCTGACTGCGCGATGCAGGGGAGTACGCCCCTGTTTATCCTGTATATTCAGTTTAATATCGTTGGCTTTGAGCAGGGTGTTAAGCATGTCCGGTTTATCAGATTCCACCGCCCAGTGCAGTGATGTCCAGCCGTAAGAATCACTGACATTAATCTCATCCGGATTGGATGCCAGAGTCATTACGACATCCATTTTTCCCTGTATGCAGGCCCTGACAATTTTTGGTATTTGATTATTCAGGTTTTTCATATATTGAAGTTACTTCATTATTATAACAAACCGGATTAGTATGGTAATTATCGGAGTGTTAAACATCAAATCTGACCCCCTGGGCCAGCGGTAAATCACCGGAACGGTTAATTGTATTGGTTTGCCGCCTCATATAGGCTTTCCACGCATCTGAGCCGGCTTCGCGCCCGCCGCCTGTTTCTTTCTCACCCCCAAATGCACCGCCAATTTCTGCACCTGACGTACCGATATTAATATTGGCAATACCGGTATCCGCCCCGCAGGAAGATGTAAATAGCTCCGCTTCCTGTAAATCGCGGGTAAACAGCGCGCCCGATAATCCCTGCCGGACTTCATTATGCAAATGGAGTGCCTGTTCAAAAGTATCGAACTCTATAACGTATAATATAGGCGCAAATGTTTCGCTTTTTACAATATCTGTCTGTGCAGGCATTTTAATAATTGCGGGTTCGGCAAAATAGGGGCCGATGTCCGGTAAGGGATTTCCTCCAAAAAGTAAGGTTCCGCCTTGTTCTAAAGCGATTTTTATTGCTTTTTGCATATTATCCAGAGCCTGTCTGTTGACCAGCGGTCCCATCAGGATGCCTTCCTGTAAAGGATTTCCGATGCGTACCGAGCGATAGGCTTTTAGCAACCGCTGTGTGAAGGCTTCGGAAACTGAACGCTGTATAATCAATCTGCGCGTTGTGGTGCAACGTTGCCCGGCGGTACCGACTGATCCAAAAACAGTCGCTTTCAGAGCCAAATCCAAGTCTGCTTTGTCAGAAACAATCAGAGCGTTATTGCCCCCCAATTCCAAAATCATTTTTCCCAGCCTTTCTGAAACTGTCACGGCGACTTTTTTGCCGGTGCTAACCGATCCTGTAAAGCTGATCAGACTGACATTTGGATCTTCGGCAAGTTTTTGTCCGATATTTCCGGTACCGCACAACAATCCAAATAACCCGTCTATGTTATGCCGGTTAGCAATATCCGCTGCCAGCCGGTTTACCGCCACTGCGCAAAGCGGAGTCAGCTCGCTGGGCTTCCAGATGACACTGTTCCCGCATACAACTGCAATGGCAGCATTCCAAGCCCAAACGGCAGTTGGAAAATTAAACGCGGTGATAACGCCGACAGTACCCAACGGATGGTACTGTTCAGCCATCCGGTGCGCAGGACGTTCACTTGCAATTGTAAGACCGTAGAGTTGACGTGATAACCCAACTGCAAAATCGCAAATATCAATCATTTCCTGCACTTCTCCGATACCCTCCGAGCGGATTTTGCCCATCTCCAGAGAAATCAGCTCTCCCAAAGGCTCGCGGTATTCGCGCAGGATGTTGCCCAAATCACGGATAAGCTGTCCGCGAACCGGTGCAGGTGTATCCCGCCACTTCATAAAAGCACGGTGTGCATTTGCGCACACCTGCTTATATTCATGATCTCCTGCGGAGGTGACTTCCGCCAGCAGTGTTCCGTCTGTCGGATTATAAGATTTAATCCGCAGTTCATTGTTTCCTTTTGCCTCCGCCTGATAAGAATACCCGCAGTTTATATCACTTAAGCGTAATTTTTCAAAAAGCAGTCGTTTCTTATCCATATTTATTGAGGGGTTATTTTAGGAAAAAATAAAAGATTCGGTGTGGCAAAGTAATTTGCGCCTGCATTGGATATTTTTTAATTCGGAGTATACTCAACCGCCGCTGACGGGCGGCAGAAGCGCAATTTCTGCATCCGGACTGAAAAATTCGTCCTGCTTTATATACTTTCGGTTGACCGATACTTTGATAAGTGCCTGCAAATCCTTAATCTGGGGATATTCCGATACAGTGCGGGCAATCAGTTCCGCCGCGTTCAGTTTTTCCGGCAGGATTATTTCTATAGAGGGCTTTCCTACTCGGTCTTTGAGGACAGAAAACAAAAGAACGGTAGCTGTTTTCATAAATAATATTATATGCGCTCTTAAATTACGAAAGTTTTGCCGCGCGCAACGCGGACAGGTCGGGATTAAAATTTTTGTAAAAAGCTTTGGCGTTTTTCCAGGTCAGTGCTGCAAATTCAGCTTCTGTTATGTCCAAATGTTTTGCCAGCAATGCACCTACCCGCCCCACGTAGCCCGGAATATTCTGTTTTCCGCGAAACGGCTCCGGTGCCAGAAACGGTGCATCCGTCTCCAGCAGAATTTTATCGCGCGGAATTTTCTTCATCACATGGCGGATGTATTCTGATTTTTTATAGGTAGCAATGCCGTTAAACGAAAACCAGCATCCGTGTTCAATCGCAAAGTCTGCCAGCTTTTCATTGGAGGTGTAAGAATGCAGAAGTGCGCGCAGTCCCTTCTTCAGGAAGGGACGCATGAGGTCTTGAGTGGCGTCTTCTGAATCGCGGGTGTGGACTGCCAGCGGATAATCAGTCTCCAGCGCAAAATTCATCATGATTTCAAATACGCGTTTTTGGTTTTCCGGCGTGGAGCGCGTATAATAAAAATCAAACCCGCATTCACCAATTCCGATAATCTTCGGGTTTTTGCGCAGCTGTTCCCGGATATAATCCAAATGTTCTGGCTGAAATTTATCGGCGTCATGCGGGTGATAGCCTAAAGTGCCGTACACATGAGGTATTTTTTGGGTAATGTCGTTAATAAAACAGTTAGATTCATGGTCGGTACCAATCGTAACCATCACAGGTGTGTCCAGTGCGATGCTTGCGCGTATACAGTCTTCGGCTGTGGGCTTGAGCATATCAAGATGGCAGTGGGTGTCTGCCCAGAGTACCGCGGTTTCTGAAAAAGACGGAGATGCACTCATCAGTTTAATCTGCAACAGGGATATGCCGTAAAAATATAAACAAGCCTCCCGAGATGATTTCTATCGTTATCCGATCGGATACGGATTCGTTTGAAATACTCATCAGTCCATCTGCGGATAAGGTTTTACCGGTAACAGAATAGCGCAATCCTTCTGCCTGTCCAATTTGCACGCTTTCATAAATCGGCATTAGGGAGATGCGGACACCCGTACCTGTCTGCACTGAAAAGGGACGCGAACGGTAAAAAATGATGTCATAATCATTTTGCATACTGACGGACAGACGGTCGGAAAATCGCCGCATGAGGCTCAGATTATAAAGAAAATGGTCATTCAGCAATCCATCACCGCCGATAATATCAACTGACTTTACACCTTTTGCAAGCGCATATTCCAGACATTTTTCACTGTCAGTTTTATTTTGATCCCATGCTTCAATAAAGCAGCTTCCCAACTGCTGACGAAATTCTGTTGATATAGAATCGCCATCCCCGATCACAGCGTCCGGTAATTCCTTAAACCCCGTTGCGAGCAGTTTATCGTAAGCACCGTCTGCACATATTTTTGTATCACATAGGGACCATAACCGTTCAATTATTTTCCGACTCGGCAACTGCCCGTTGAGGATAATCAAAAAACGCGGATGCGGGGTGTTGTCCATCAAACTATAGGGCGTAGAATGCCGTTTTCGGTGATATGTTGCAATGTGTAACAGTAATTAAAATCGCAGCATATCACAAAAGACTGTACCCGGCAACCAAAGACAGACAGAGTTTTTACTATTAAAACAAGTCCGGAAGAGATTCAGCGGCAGGATTGCCGCGGATAAGAATTAGTATTTATGGATTTCTTCCGGTGTAGTTTTGAACACGAATGCCTTAACCCGCACTAACAGGTAGTACATGGTCGGAATAAAAAACAGTGTGATGAGGGTAGATATAAGCAGTCCGTATGCGGTTGCATTTGCCAGCGGTCTCCAGATAGCTCCGCTGCCTGCGCCGAATACAACAATATTAGGAAAACGGTAAAAGTTAATATCCATTCCGAATAACAGCGGCATCATACCCAGTATGGTTGTGGATGCAGTAAGGAATATCGGACGCAGACGCAGGGCACCGGTAATAACAATCGAATCTATCAAATTATATCCTTTACTGCGCATGTATTTGATGTAATCCAGCATTACAATTCCGTTATTTACAACAATTCCCGCGAGAGATACCACTGCAATTCCGCCCATAACGATGGAAAAAGGCTGTGCGTGGATAATCAGCCCCAGAACTACACCCATCACAGACAGTGGGATAGTCAGCATAATCACGCCGGTCATAATCAATGACTCAAAATCCCATAATATAATCAGGAAGATGAGCAAAAGCGCAATTATGAATGCCCGCATCAGAAATACCTGTATTTCACCCCGATCTTCATCTTCTCCGCCGTACCTGAGGGTATAACCGGCGGGAAGTTCCAGATCTGACAGTTCTTTGCGTACCTGTGTCAGCAGGTTTGCGCCTGTAGCTCCTTCTGCGTCCGCAGAAAGCGTCAGTGTGCGCTTGCGGTCTTTATGCCGGATAGCACCGTATGACGCCTGACTTTCAATTTTAATCAGGTCGGAAAGTGCTACCGGCTCTCCGCGTACATTATAGACGTATATGCTGTTGATGCTGTCTATGCTTTCACGGAAGTTGCCGGTATAGCGCACAACAATGTCATAATCATCTTTGCCTACCCGGTAAGACGACACTTTAGTACCGCTGAGTGCTGTCCGCAGTTCACGGGATATGTCGGCCGCGGAGATACCGGCCGCGCTGATGCTTTCCCGGTCGGGACTCAATACAATTTCAGAACGGGTAAGTTGTAAATCATCTTTCAGGTTGACCAACCCCTTAAAGTTATAAATACGGGCTTTGATCTGTTCAGAAATCTCTTTTAGTACAGTCAGATCCGGGCCTGATATTTCCATTTCTATCGATTTTCCGCCGGGCGGTCCCGAACGGCTAAGTTCCATAACAATGTCTGCACCCGCTACCTGATTTTCCGGTTTCTTTAAATCTTCGCGGATTGCAGTAATAACGGCAGTTGGCTTAACAACCTCTTCCCGCGTATTGTTTTTATCATCAGTACTTGCATCCGGGTGTTGATTTTTCGGTTTAACTTTCCAGCGGTCCCATTCAGGAAACGCAATTGTGATATAGCTGTTATCGCCCCCGCCGCCGGCTGAACTGCTGGAACGGGAACTGCCTATGTTGGACTCTATCGAAGCCGTATATTCACTATAAGGTGCGATGATTTCTTCCACTTTTCTGACAATCCGGTCAGATTCCGCCAGATTCGTTCCGAAAGGCGCACTGATGTTGATGACTGCTTCTGACGGTTCATCTTTGGGGAAGAACTCAACCCCTGCTTTAATTACACCGATATAAAAAGCGATTAATCCTACAAAAGACACTATAATAACTGACATCAGTATTAAAGGATGCCTCAGGCATGCCCGCAGGGCATTCATGTATATTCGGTAAACTTTTGAAGAATTTACGATTTCAATTTCGTTTGCCGGGCCCGCTTTCTTGGGGCGTTTCATGATCGTGGCGCATATTACCGGATTAAAAAACAGCGCGACAAATAACGAACACAGCAGGGTGATAATGACAGTCTTGGGCAGATAGCTGATAAACTGCCCGACAATACCCGGCATATAGATGAGCGGGAAAAACGCCGCCACTGTTGTCAGGGTAGAACTGATGACGGGGTAAGCCACTTCGCTGACCCCTTGTATAGCAGACTCCTTTCGGGTTTTGCCCATTTGAAAATGGCGGTAGATATTTTCCACAATCACAATTGCATTATCCACCAGCATCCCGAGTCCCAATATCAGCCCAAACAGCACGACAAAGTTAAGGCTGATGCCCATCAGTCTCAGCACCAGAAAACTCATGAGCATAGACAGCGGCACGGCAATTCCCACAAATACCGCGTTCACAATACCCATGAAGAACATTAGTACGGCGACAACCAGTATCAGTCCGGTGTAGATATTATTTTCTAAATCCGATATACGTGCATTAACCTCTACTGACTGATCGGACAACAGTTTAATGTTAATGGTATCACTGTGTTTAGCGCGGTATTCTTCAACAATTTTCTTAACGTTGGCTGCAATCAGCTGTAAATTTTCTCCCGCCCGCTTGGATATTGAGATGGAAACAGATGCCCCACTGTCCAGACGTGAAAGGGTGGTCAGCTCTTTTTTGGTAAATGAAATCTGTGCCACATCACGAACATAAATCGGCACACCTTTATACGTAGCAATGACAATATCACCTATATTTTCAGGGTTTTTAATTTCACCGACAACCCGCACAATCAGGCTCATCGGCCCGTTATCTATTTTACCCAGCGGCAGGTTTTGGTTTTCCTGCTTAATCGCGTTGCCCATTTTAGACAGCGAAATACCGTAGTACTTCAGCTTGTCTGCGTCTGCATATATCTGTATTTCCTTATCTGTACCGCCGGACCGTTTTACTTCCAGAACTCCCGGAATAATCTCCAGTTCATCCTTAATTTTGTCGGCAATTTCAGTCATGTCATCCATTTCCAGTTTACCGGTCAGGGACACAACCATAATCGGTCTTTCAGATATATTAATTTCAGTAATGGTGGAGTCTTCTGCATCCGCCGGCAAATCGGCTTTTACTTTATCGAGTGCATCCCGTGCTTTATTACGGGCTTCGGATACATCAAATCCCAATTCGAACTCCAGTCTGATGACTGATATGCCTTCAGATGACACAGAACTTATTTTCTTTAGTCCTTTTATGCCGCGCAGTTCTTTTTCCAGTTCAGACGTAATCAGGTTTTCTACGTCTTCCGGCGTGGACTGCGGAAAAGGCGTGCTGACAATCAGCAGCGGAAACTGAACATCAGGTGCCCATTCCTTAGGCAGACTGCTGTAAGAGGATAAACCGCTGATAATCACGGAGACCAACAGCAGATATACCCATTTAAATTTTTTAACTGCCAGAGCAGTCAGCGGAAAGGGAGTAATCAGCTCTTTGCCTTCCGTTTCGATTTTTCCCCGGGCAGAGGCATTATCATCATGCAGGCTGTCAGAAGAGATGTTGTTATGTTCAGGCGCGCTCATAAATCAACCAGTTTAATTAAAATATTAAGTATATGAATGTTCAGACAACGGATTTATGAGGCGTTTTTAATTAGGAGCGACTGACACGGTATCCCCGTCTTTCAGAAAAGCCTGCCCGCGGATAACCAGCTGATCACCTTCACGCAGTCCGGACGCAATAATTGTATTTTGTCCGATATTTTTCCCGGTTTTCACTTCAATCTTATGAGCAATATTATTTTTAACTACGAATACATGGCTGCCTGCTGAACTGAGGATGACAGAATATGTGGGTGCGGTAATCGTGCGTTCCTGTAGTTTAATTTCAAATTTAACCCGCGCGGCATAACCCGGTTTCAGTATACCCTGCGGATTATCCGTGCTGATCCTGACAGTAAATGAACGGTTGGCTGTATCGGCAGATTGGGCGATTGACTCTACTTTTCCTGTATATGTTTTTCCCGGAGTGGCATCTACTGTGATTTCTGCCGAGGAACCGATTTTAATCAGCGAGATGTCATCCTGCGAAATGGCTGTTTCAACCGTGATTTTTGATACATTCCCATAATCAATCACCACTTCACCGCGTTTGACAAATTTACCTTCCTCCGGGTCGTATTTTTTCAGTACCGTACCTTTGAATGGTGCTTTTATGTAAGCATCTGACAGATCTAACAGTGCTTTTTTATAATTGTTCCGTGCAATTTCAAAATTGATAATTGCCCGGTCAAGCGGGATATAACCTGTCCGGAAGTTCATCTTCAGATTTTCCGTTTTGGTACCCTGCTTTAATTGTTTTTCTGCGTTCGCTTTGATGTAAGGCTTGTATTTATCAATATTGATGTCAGTCAGCGCGGCACCGGAGGCTTCCGCCTTGAGCAGGTCTGACCGGTACTTCTTTTCTGTCGTTTCCAGTACGGTCTTGGAAGACATTTGCTGAGCGTACAGTTTCTTCTCATTTTCATAATCTTTCCGGGATATTTCCAGATTATACAGGTCAAAGCGATAGGAGGTGACAGCATTCTGTAAACCGGTTTCCTGCTGATAAACATCATTCAGCGCGGCATCCATAGAAAATTTTGCCTGTTCGGCGGCAATTTTGGCGGACGCTGTATCAATCACTATCAGTACATCACCGGGATTGTAGTTTTTGCCTTCAGCCGCAGAAATGCTCTCAATGAGTCCTTCTTTTTCCGCAACCAACGCAACCGCTCTGTAGCTTTTGATGGTGCCGGTGTAGGACAATTTCCGGTCGACTGCCTGCGAAGATACCTTCTGTGTTTTGACATTGACTGTCTGTGCAGACAGCGGCTGATTGATCAACGGATAATTCAGCAGGATTAAAAATAATCCCCAAATGATATGACGGGAAGCGGATTTCATCATAAATTCAGTATAAAGGTGTTGTCTGTGCGTATGTAGGCGGTCAAAAATAAATAATATCAAAAACGGGGGTTAAAAAATAAGGAGACATTGTGATTTATTCTCGCTCATATCAGCATTTTGCCGTTTTCCAATACGGTCTTCCAGTGAAATACCGATACGCTTTCCCGGATACCGTTTTTCCAGAAAGGGTCATCAGAGAACATCTGCCTGACTGCAGATTCACTCTCCGCGCGGATAATCCACAGTCCGCCGTAGGGCTTTTCAGCGGATTCTTCTTTTACCGAGCCGGCACTCACAATCATGTCAGTATGACGGCGTATAAAGTCCAAGTGTGCATCAAGGTATTCCGGGCGGAGATGACTGTTGGCAGGATTATCCTTAAACAGAACGGCAAATAACGGTTGTGACATTTTTAAAGAGAAGTTGAATTATATTACAGTAATACATGGCTAAATAATCGCAACCAATTGCAGAATTATTTATGCTGACCTGCTTTTATCTTACACGCCATTCGTGCGAATGTTAAGCCGGGCAAGTTCAGAAATACAATGTTTTAACGCTGTCAGACATTTTGGGATTTCTGTTTTAATTCATTTCCCGCTTTTGTTTTGTGCTGTATAGATATTGTCAGATGCGGTCTGCAAAAATTTTGTGAGGTCTATTGATTTGATCAAGATACAAGCGCAGTATTTTAGTACATGATAAAAAATTGAATGTTTTTTGCTTAACAGAATGCAGGCAGTGCTAAGTATTATTTTTTATAGGCTCAATCAGAATTTTCAGTGAAAAAGGTCATTATTATCCTGTTATTGCTTTTTTGCCCGCTCGTATCTTTGCAGGCGCAGGTATACTCTGAAGGAAATAACGGCGGTTGGCAGACAGAGACCCATCCCGGTGAACAGGATGATTTTTTCAGTAACAGCAATGAAAATGAATTCAGAAATTTTTTTAATAATGAAGAAAACGATGTGTTTCTGAATGAGTACGAGCTGAATATTATTCGGGAGCGGGAACGCAAAAAAATAGAAGAGAAGAAAAAACAGGAGCTGGCAATCCAAAAAGCCAAAGAAGAACAGCAGAAAAAAGAAGAAGAATTCAAAACATTTGTCTATGAACAGTATTTGTTTGAAAATCTGCTCTACGGAATTGCCGCCGGTGGGGTTATCGGCGTGACAATTGCCAAATCATATGCTCAGGATACACGCGAAACATTCCAGTATATCGGCACGGGATTGGTGCTTGGGGCGATGATCGGTATTGCAGTCGGCTCGCGGGAAATATATTTTTACGATGTCCCGCCTGATGTGGCTTCTGCTGATACCGATAAATATAGTAAATACGACAGATATGATCTGTACACTTCCAAAAGCACTCAAAAAACACCTTCTAAATCTTATTTTGCAGACGGACTGGGTGTCGGTTTCAAGATCGAGTTTTGATAAAAAATAGAAAAAATCTGACAGGTTAGTTTCATTTGTCGCTTTTCACACCTGCATTTACCTCTCTGACAGAATACCATCGTTCATAACATGAAGCATATTTTTCTGTTCTGTCACGTCAGGTGGTATAATGCAGTTGCCGGGTATACCTTACAGGCTGCGGATATGCTGGCTGCCGATGGTTAGCGGATTACCGTTTGCGTCCGCCGTCATTCGCCCCTGCACAAAAAAATTGCCGGTATTTCATCATATAACTGTCTTACCGTTCCGGGTGCATCTTTCAAACCCGCAGACATTCTCGGGTTGCTGGCCGCTCCTTTCCGTATCGGTTTTTATTTATGGAAAAACCGTCCGGATGTCTGTATGGTAATGACGGCAAACGGCGCGTTTCTGTTTATGCTGCTCCGGTTTTTACTGTCAGGCATACGTGTCATCCGTTTTCGCGGAGAAGCCGCTCCTGCAAGAGTCAACGGTCTTAACAGACTGCTGTACTCTTCAAAAGGAGCGGACGCGATTATTTTTGCTTCGGAATACTCAAAGCAACTTTGCAAATCTGTGCTGCCGGTCAATGTGCCTTCGTGTGTTATTGAATACAGTTTCCGGAAATTTATGTGTTCCCCCCGTCGGGACTGATGCTGTAAATCGTGAACAGGTCAGATCAAAGATGGGCATACCTCTGCCGTCAACGGTATTTTGTCTGCTGGGCAGGAATCAGCCGGTAAAAGGGCATATGGATATACTGGAGGCATTTGTGCAGGCTGACATGCCCGATGCCGTGATGCTCTTTGTGATAAAAGATCCCTGATGAATTTCCTGACCAGATGCAGAAAATTAATACATTTATCTGGGACAGTGGTTTAGAAAAGCGTGTGATAACGACCGGTTTTACGGAAAACCTGTCGGAAATTATGAACTGTGTGGATTGTGGGGTGGTGTCTTCGCTGTGGAGCGAGGCAATATGCCGGGTCGCGACAGAATTTTTCGCGTTTTCTTTGCCGGTGATTGCGTATCCGACAGGCGCACTGCCGGAAGTTATTCAGCACGGACAAAACGGATTTATCTGCGCATCCAAAACTCCGCGCGCGCTGGCAAAAAGTATGGCACAATTTTACACAATGAGTCCGGAAGAGCGGGCTGTTTTATCAGGCATCGCCGGTGAAACGTATAAACAAAAATATGACGGGCGGCACTTTCTGAAAACCTTGTATCCCCTCCTGTGAAAACCCTGACCGGACAGATAAAAAATAAAAAAAATAAGATTTTTATAATATCCGGAGCCGTTTCAGCGTTAATACTGTTTGAAACAACAAACTAAGCTCTCCGTTTTTTGTATACCAATTAATATTGACTACCCCTGAATTGTTATGACTAGCTTGCGCCGGTTATGTATCGGTTTGTTTATTTTTTTCGGATTGGTTGCCGTCAGTGCGATTTCGGCAGAAAATATCATAAAAAGTCCTCTGGACAAGCGACAATATAAGCATTTCATTTTGAAAAACGGGATGAATGTCTTTGTGGTATCAGATCCAACTGAAAAGCAGGCATCTGTTTCACTTAAAGTAAAAGTCGGCTCGTATGATGATCCTGACGATGTTCCGGGTCTGACGCATTTTCTGGAACATATGCTCTTTCTGGGAACTAAAAAATATCCGGATGCTGCGGAACATTCTTCTTTCATATCTCAAAACGGCGGAAGCTGGAACGCATATACTGCCGCAAAGAAACCAATTATTATTATCAGATCAATGCGGATGTGCTGGCTCCGTCTTTAGATCGGTTTTCCCGTTTTTTTATTGACCCGCTTTTTTCCAAACAGTATACAGAACGCGAGTTGAATGCTATTAACGCCGAGCATTCCAAGAATATCCAGAACGAATATCGCCGTGCATATAACGTACTGAAGGAAGCGGCACTTAAAGACCACCCGTTCCATAAATTTTCCACCGGTTCGCGCGAAACGCTCGAGGTACACAAAGACCTGAATCAGCGGCTGATTAAGTTTTATAATACAAAATACTCGGCCAATATCATGACACTGGTTATCATGGGGAAAGAGCCGGTAGAAAAGCTGGCAGGGTATGCGCAAAAATACTTCTCACCGGTCAAAAACAAAAAACTGAAAGTAAAAGAGTATGACTGGCGCAGATATGAGGCTAAATCAATGCCGTTAATGCTGTCGGTAAAACCGCTTGGGATAAGACGCAGCCTGAGTCTGATGTTTTATAAAAAAGCGGAACCCGAGCTGTATCCGTATAAGGACGAAGAATTTGTAACCCGTTTAATTAATGACCGCAGTGAAAGGGGGCTGATCCATTATCTGAAGTCCCGGAACCTGATTAATGACATGAGTACTTACGGATATGAAAGCAATTCGGAAGCCGGCGGGATTAATGTTGAATTTGAACTGACAGAATTGGGTGAAAAGCAGATCAACGACATTATCGGCAGTTTCTTTGTATACATAGACCTGATTAAGCGGGAAGCTGTCAGCGAATGGCGTTATCAGGAAATGAAGCAGATTTCTGACAATTATTTCAAATACGGGTACCAACAGATGAGTGCTGAAAGCCTGACACACGCTTTAAGCTCAGGCGGGGGAAATTATCCGGTCGAAGATATTCTTTATTATGCTTACCGATATGATGAGTTTCGTCCGGACCTAATTAAAAAAGTGCTGTCCTATGTTACGCCGAAGAATATGGTAGTGATGTATATGGGGCAAAATACCAAACCGACTAAAAAAGAAAAATGGTATGGTACGGAATACAGTGCTGAAACAATTGATGCTGCGCAGATAAAAGCGTGGGAAAATCCGGAAAAGAGCAACAGTCTGAATTTGCCGGAAAAAAATCCGTTTATCCCTCAAAACATACAAATTTTCCCCAAAGCAGACACCGCCGTACAGCCTGAAAAAATCTATACGGAACCGCGCGTTGATTTCTACTTTTTGCAGGATGATGTTTTCAGGCAGTCCGACGCAGAAATTCATATCAGCTTTACACTGCCGGAAGCACTGCGCAGTCCAAAAAATACGCTGATGAGACGGTTTTATGTCAATGCACTGACAGATAACCTAAGTCCTGTTATATACCCGGCAGAAGCGGCGGGATATTCAGTAGGGGTTATTCATACCTTAAGCGGGATTAAGCTGACAATCAGCGGTTATCCGGAGCATTTTCCTGAAATACTGGAAAAAATATTGCCCATGCTGAAGAAAAACCCTGTAACACCTGAGCGGACTGCAATTTATAAAAATAATGCCGCGAATGATTATCATAATAAAACTTTTGACTCCGCATACCAAAGGGCGATTAATGAATACCGTTTTATGAATATCCGACAGATGTGGTACTATCAGCAGTATCTGGAGGTATTGCCGGGTGTAACGCCGGATGAATTAAATACCTACAGCGCGCAACTGTTTAACTCTGCAAGAGCGGACGTATTTTTGTACGGCAATGTCCGTAAACAGGACGCGGAGGATATTTTCAGTAAACTGAAACAGCATTTTGACTATAAACCGACTGACGCTGTAATTGTGCCGGAAAACCTGATCTATAAAGACGGGGTGGATTATTATCGGGCAATGCAGGTTGAAGACAAAGATTCTGCGATATTGATGGTGTTTCAGAACAGTCAGCGTACTTTGAAGAATACGGCTTTAAATGAATTGTTAAGTACGGTTTTTCATGATGCTTTTTTCCATCAGTTAAGAACAGAAGAACAACTTGGATATATTGTCCAGGCATTTCCTTTATCCGACAACAGAACGCCGATGCTTGGGCTGATAGTGCAGTCCCCGAGAAGGACCCGGTATATCTTGAACAGCGTGTCCGGATATTTTTGCCGCGGTTTGCTGAAATACTCAAAGAGATGCCGGAGCAGGTACTTGAGAATATGAAGCAGGGTCTAATCAGTGGCTACGAACAGGAACCCAGAAATTTTTCTGAAGCATCGGGGCGTTTTCTGTCTGCACTTGAAGACAAGGATTATAAAATGGAATTCAGGAAGGAAGCGGTTAAAATGATTAAATCACTGACTCTGAAAGATTTGCAGGACTATTATCAAAGCACACTGCTGAAGAAAGATAACCGTGAAATTACCGTCAGGGTATACGGGAAGGGATTTACGTTTCCTGCCGGGGCAGAAAAGAAGGACGGCGCAGAAGAAATTACGGATATTTACAAATTCAAAGACAGTATGTCTTACTATCCGTATCAGTATTACCCTGATATGGTGCTTCGTTGATAAAACGCGTCCTTTTATTTTTGTATAAATGAAAGGAGTTTTATTTGGAACGGTGCAGAAGAATATTATTTTTTAATCCGCCCAACTCCATATTCGGTGTCCTAAATTTGTTTTATCGATCTTCACGACCGACTGCTTTATCTTTAGATTTTGCATTCATATGTTCGTGAAGTGTCTTGCTGGGTTTGAAGATCGGCAGAAATTTCTCTGGGACATTAATCTTTTCTCCTGTTCGTGGGTTACGCCCGGTATAGGCGTTATACCTGCGGACTGAAAAACTACCCAATCCCCGAATTTCTACCCGCTCGCCTTTAATCAGGGATTCTTTAATCGCATCAAAGAAAATATCTACGGATGGTTTAATCTGCTGATAAAAATCCTGCAGCTGCGCATCCTCGAGTGTATCTGTGGTGTACGAATAGCGGATGTAATCTACTAAATCAGATTTATTCATAGCGTATTTCAGAGTGGAATTTACCGAACAGTATAAAAATGATGCTCAAAACTGTGATTTAACAGACACCTCTTTTATGGGAGGTATAAAAACAGCGAATGCTGATTTGCCTTCAGATAATTTGACGGCAATCGGCAGACTTTGTAGCGGGAAAACGTTTCATCCGTGAAAAGGTATTGCCGGGCTGATAAAACAGTCGTCAGGAGCAAGAATAAATCCGGTTATAAGGAGCGGTTTTCAGCCGGAGGGTTGAGCCACAGCCAGTGACTGCGCATTCTGTATACAGATTTGGCAAAACTCCCGACCGCCGGTCCGCACAAAATAATCCACATACAAAAAATAATTACAGTACCTGATAAGTTATAATATGTAAAATTTGATATGATAAAAATGACTAAATTAGAACTGTTAAGAGGACCAAGCCTAAAATAATTTTTGTAATATTCAATCTTAACAGGTAACCGCCAAGCAGCTCTAAAGAACAGCAAAGCGGCAGAATGATCAGAACAGCGGTGTAAAAATCAGTCAGCTGCGCATTGTATCCGGCTGTCATAACCCAACCTGACAAAAAGCCGTATAGAATCAAAAAAGTATATAATGCAGTATTTTTTTTATTAATTTTCGGGTTTCCTGAATGTAATATATCCCGGAAAACAGGGATGAGATGCTGAAGACAGCAATCAGCAATCCGTTTAAACTCAGTCCCGTCAGCCATTCGCGGGGTACAGAAAAGAAATTCGTAAAACCTTCATTTAGAGTCAGCAGAATATATCCCTGCATCAAAAATAAGGCTTCCAGGGTGCCTAATTGGGTAAATGCTAAAACTCCGGTTTTGTACTGCGAATAAAAAGTACAAACAACACCGAACATCGCGGCAAATACACCGAACAGTAAGAGTTGAGGCGGTAATTCCGGCATCAGAGCGGATACGCTCAAAATAATCAGCGGCGTGTTCAGCATATCCAGTCCGTGATCTAAAAACTCCCCCAATGGCGAACCGGTGCCGGTTTCCTTAGCGCGCATGCCGTCGAGATGGTCAAACAGCAGATAAATATGAATACAGGCAAAAATGACAATCGTGCGGTATGAAGGCGAGGGAACCGGAATGTAACCGAATGCCGTCAGAAAACCGATAACGACCGCTAAAAAAGACAGAATGGTAATGGTATTTGCCGTTACCGCACGCGGAAACAGCTTAAGGAAGTATTGCGCGTAGTACGTTTTATAGTACGGCAACAGAAGAGAATTGTCTGTGCAGTTATATTTATAATCAGGCGGGAAGATGCCATTTCTTGCGTCAGCCTGTAATATCAAAGGATATAATTCATGTATGACTGTTTTATATTCTGCCTCAAAATCTGCTTCCATAAAAAGTACGTCCTTCGGAATAAGTACAGATTTGACTGCTTTGAGCATCATCAGCCATTGTGTCAGGTCTTCATGTTCGCACATCTGCTTTGCTGTGCTAAATCCTTTGCGCGCAGAGGCCCCTTCAGGTGATGCCGGGTCACCGAGCAGGCGGTTCATAATCCGGCGCACCAAATCATGCTGCTTCGGCGCAAAATGAACAATCCCGGATGCTTCACCAATACACGGCAGTCCGCCGACCAGCTCCATGCTGAGCCCTTTTCCGAGAAAAGAAGGGTATTTACCCGCACCGTAAACTCTGATTTCTTCCTGATCCTGATGAATATTTTCTGAAATAAACAACGAGTTTTCATCGCCGGTACACGCGTTTATAATACGGTGCATAAATTCTGCTTCATAGATAATATCCGCATCCATCAGCAAGGTATGGGAGGTACCGTCCAGCGGGTTAAATGCCGAAGAGGCACAAAACTGAAAACTGTGCAGGCTTCCTGATTTACCAATGTCAGGGGCTTCGTTTTTTACAAACACGACACTGTTTTTGAGTCTGTCGCGGAATTTTTGTTCAAGATGGGACACTACAACGCATATCTGCTGTACTCCAAAATATTTAAGTAAAGCAATCTGCCGTTCTATAAAGGACACTTCTGCGTTGCTTTTGGACGACAATTTCCGACCGGTAACAGCGATTTGGGCGTTTCATCCGAAGACACACCCATTCTGACGCCTTTACCTGCGGCGAGTATAACCGCTTTGATGGTATTGCTCATTAAATAATATAGGAGAGAGAGAAATACTGCCTGCGGTTATCTATATTGAAACGGAAGATACCGGCATGCGCCATCCGCCGGTCAGACTGCGGGGCGAAATTTTAATTACCGGCGGTAACTGTTTCCGCTTAAATTCAGAGTCGTGAATTAATTTAACTACCTTGCGGACAACCGACATTTCATAGCCCTCGCGGATAAGTTCTTCGGGGGCTTTAAAGTCATGGGTAATCTTCTCCAGTATCTCATCCAATAAAGCATACGGAGGAAGGGTATCGCTGTCCGCCTGATTGGGTTTGAGTTCCGCAGACGGTTCTCTGCTGATCACCGATACCGGGATGACAGGGGCTTTTTTATTGATATATTCAGCCAGCATAAATACGTGCGTTTTCCACATATCGCCGATAACTGCCAGTGCTCCGTTGGTATCCCCATAAATGGTGCAGTAGCCGGTCAGCAGTTCAGATTTATTGCCGGTCGACAGCACCAGTGCACCGAGCTGATTAGCAATCGCCATAATCAGCGTCCCGCGTACACGGGACTGGATATTTTCTTTCGTGCGTTCGCTTGTGTGCCGGTCAAAAATGCGGTCAAGTTCCTTATTGTACGTATTTTTCAGTGTATCTATTGGGATTTCATAGCGCATCACCGCCAGATTTTTTATTAATGTATCAGCATCAGATTTGGTTTCTGCCGAATTATATTCTGAAGGCATCGTAACCGCATATACATTTTCTTTGCCGAGTGCTTCCGCTGCCAGACACAACACAACAGCAGAGTCAATCCCGCCGGACACACCCACGCATACTTTCGCAACATTATTTTTCAGGCAGTATTCTTTCAGTCCGTATACCAGTGCCTGATGCAGTTCTTTCATATTCTGTCCCGTCACCAGCGGTTTTAGATCAATTACGTTACTGCCGTCGCTGACAGGTACGGTGTTTTCGTGTCAATAATCTGAATTTCTTCCTGAAACGAAGCCAGTTTGCTGATAATATCGCCATGTTCGCTGATAAAGCGACTGCTGCCGTCAAAAATAATATGGTCGTGTGCGCCGGTCTGGTTGACGAACAGCAGTTTTTTTCTGAACTGTGCGGCAAACTTCTTCAGAAATACATCGCGCAGTTTTATTTTACCGCCAAAGAACGGGGAGGCAGATATGTTGATAATTAAGTCTGCACCGGCTGTATCAAACCCTTCACAGGTAATTTTTTCAGTTGTCAGGATATTGAACTCTTTTGACTGCCACATATCTTCACAGACGCTGAGAATAATCTCTTTACCCCCGATGAAGAAGCTCGCAGGTCCCATTCCGGATGCAAAATAGCGCGGTTCATCAAATATATCGTAATACGGCAGGTATTTTTTAGTTGTAATCGTACGGGCATTACCATTTTGCAGTAAGAGCCCCGCATTGAAATACGGCAGATGATATCCGGAGGTCTCGATCACCGGTGCGCCGACAATCAGCGGGCAGTATTCGCGGATTTCAAATGCCAATTGCTGTATCAGTTGATTTGCTTTGTTGATCAGGTATGGGTACAGCAGGTAATCACCGACCGGATAACCCCATACGCTGAGTTCGGAACAAACTGCCAAATCCGCTTTCTGCGCGGCGGCGGTTTTCACGGCATCTTTAATTTTGGCAATATTACCGGTTAAATCTCCGATTTTATAGTTTAACTGACAGACGGCGATGCGCACGGCTATTCCTTGAGTAAAGAAGTTATCAGGGATGACAGGTTTTCTTCAGACCATTCCGCTTTGACTGCGTCTTCAATAACGACTGTCGGTGTGGATTCAATTTTGTGTGTTCGTATCTTCTCTTCGCCTTCTTTGTATTTTTCAGTCACCTCAGGGCGTACTGAGCAGTACGGCCAGTTCAGTATTATCTTTCAGTAAATTCAGCTCGCTCAGCACTGTTTTCAGAATTTCCGGATTGTTAATATTTTTGATGCCGGAGTCATGGAACAGGCGGAATACAATATTTTTATACATATCCCCTTTGCCGTTCATTTCCGCGTAATAATACGCTTTCGCCACATCCTCGCCGCGCCATGACATAATATACGTTGTCACGGTCAGTTTCTCTCTGAATTTGTCCTGAATATTTGGCAGTATGCTGTTAAATCGGTAGCAGTGAGGACAGCCAAAGTCGATATATTCTGTGAGTAAAACTTTATCCAGACTTTTAGGTGCAGGAAGGGTTTTACCGCCCGACACTGCTTCATAAGCCGCAGATTTTCCGGCACCGCTTTCAGATACCTGCACGGTTGTTGCCGGAGATATGGATACCTCTTTTTCAGCTGTCGGCGTTTTTTTTTCACAGCCGAAGAATATGAAT
The DNA here is from genome assembly GCA_016746295.1 of Potamilus streckersoni. Taxonomy (NCBI): domain Eukaryota; kingdom Metazoa; phylum Mollusca; class Bivalvia; order Unionida; family Unionidae; genus Potamilus; species Potamilus streckersoni. Next base: position 61,396 of record JAEAOA010001795.1, on the reverse strand, counting down.
GCAGAGAAGACAGATAAAATAACGAGTGAGTATACTTTCATGGATTTGATGTTCTTAATTTACGGACTGATTTTTTGAGTAACGGTTCTTCAAAGTGTATGCAGGATGTTCAGATACGTATTGTAATATTCACCGGGTATTTGTCCCGCATCCCGCGCATTTTTAACCGCGCAGTTCTGCTCTGAAACGTGCAGACAGTTGCGCATTTTGCATCCGCGGTTATAATCCCGGATACCCGGGCAATAATCTTTCAGTGTCTGTCTGTCGGTTTCCCAAAATTCAAAACTGCGGACGCCCGGGCTGTCAATAATTTCATATCCGGGTTCCGGTTCATATAAAGTGGCCACGGAAGTTGTGTGCCGCCCCTGATTCAGCCTGACGTTTACTTCGCCGGTTTTCACAGACATATCACTGAACAGGGCGTTCACCAACGATGATTTTCCCGCCCCGGAGACCCCGCATAAAACAGAAACCCGTTTATAAATATAGGCTTTAAGTTTCACAGTGCCTCTGTCACTTTGATCCGTTGAGGTCAGAAATACCCGTGCGCCACTTTTTTCTAACAGTTGCCGGTGCAAATCCACCTTTTCTGCAGAAACCAAATCTGCTTTAGTCAACACGACAACCGGCTCTACAGCGTGTGCAGCTGCTTCTGCCAACAGTCTGAGTACAAAATCAAAATGATATTCAGGTTGTGCCAGCGGTGCCACAATCAACAGTAAATCAATATTTGCTGCGATGCTCAGGCATTCGTGCGTATATGGTTTGCGCCGCCTAAGAATATTGCGCCGTGCATGAATTTCTGTAATCAGCGGTGCAGTATCACTGTTCCGGTAATCAAGTGTCACCCGGTCACCCGGTACGGGGTCAGGTTTTTCATCGTTTTTAACAAACAGACTGCGCTTAAGGTGGCATTCATATATATCCGCTCCCGATTTCACATAATAAAATCCTTTGATGCGGTATAATACTTTGCCTTCTTTCAGCACTGTTGACACGTCAATTTTGTACGGACAACAACATATAGTTTTTTTTGCCCGACCTCAGCAGTATATATTTGTCCGCAATCACATCTGAAAGCTGAACAGTCGTATCAGTCGAAGTAACTTTTTCATTATTAAGATACAGTCCGCCACCCTCAATCAGACGCCTTGCCTCGCTTTTAGATTTCAAAAGACCTGAAGATACAGACAAATCAACAATATTAATCCCTGTGCGGATTTCTTGTATCGGGACAGCCCACGAAGGAATATCAGACAGCACTTCGCCGATAACTTCACCGCTGAGTTTTGTAATATCTTTGGTATATACCGCATCCGAGGCATACTGTATCTTTGCCAGCACGTCTTCCCCATGTACAAAGCGGGTGACTTCTTCTGCCAGTGCTTTCTGAGCCTCACGCAGATGGGGTGTTTCCTGCAAAGATTTCTCCAGTGTGCCAATCTGTTGCGGGGTCAGTCTGGTATATATTTTAAGAAAGCGGATAACATCAGCATCTGCCTGCCGGATAAAAAACTGATACAGCGAAAACGGCGATGTAAGTTCAGGGTCCAACCAAACAGTACCGGCGGCAGATTTTCCAAATTTGGTTCCGTCTGATTTTGTAATCAGCGGCATAGTCATGCCAAATATTTCTTTGCCCGACAGGCGACGGGTCAAATCTATTCCCGAAACAATATTACCCCACTGATCAGAACCGCCTATCTGCAAATCGCAGTCATGGTGGATGCTCAGATGAGCGAAGTCGTACGCCTGCAAAACCATATAACTGAACTCGGTATATGTAATGCCTTCACCGTGCAGACGGGAAGATACCGATTCGCGCTTCAGCATTTCGCTGACTGAAAAGTTTTTACCAATATCTCTTAAGGCGTGCAGAAAGGAGATTTTCCCCAGCCAGTCATGATTATTCAGAATAATTGTTTTGCCGCCGGAAAAATCCAGAAAACGTCTGAATTGTTTTTCCAGTTTGGTGATACTTTTTTCTATATCTTCGATACTGCGCAGGGTGCGTTCTTTTGTTCGTCCGCTGGGGTCACCAATCATACCTGTTGCGCCACCCATCAGCGCAATGGTTTTGTGTCCCGCATCAGACATAATCCGCATCAGATTGAACAAAGCAAGCTGACCGATGTGGAAGCTGTCCGCGGTAGGGTCAAACCCGATGTAATATGTCAGTCTGCCGCGATTCAATTTTTCTTTCAGAGCGTCAGAGGTCAGTCTGTCAATGAATCCGCGATAGATCAGCTCTTCGTGTAATGTCATCGGGAATATTTTTTCAAATCCTGCACAATCAGCTGCGCAATTTTCTTTTTATTGTCCAGACTAATATCAATAATTGAGTCCGCCTGTCTGTACAATGCGTCACGTTCTTTATGCAATCGCTTAATTTCTTCCAGTTTATTCGTGGCCTGATTCAATATCGGGCGGTTGTTAGAATTTGAAATACGCTCACAGATGAGTTCCGGCGTCGCATTCAGATAATACACGCGTCCGATTTGTTTCAGTATTTCCATATTACCGGGTGTTATGACAATCCCGCCACCGCTGGCCACCACCGTCATTTTAACGGAGATTAATTTGGAAATTATCTTTTTTTCCTGTTCACGAAAAAAAGGTTCACCTGCGTAAAAAAATATATCGTTAATACTGCAGCCTTGTTCCTGCTCTATTAATGTGTCTGTATCTGCGAACCGATACCCGAGCATATCTGCGATAATGCGGCCAATAGAGGTTTTTCCGGCACCCATCATCCCAATCAGTACTACGTTCAAGCTCATTACAGTCTGCTGTCACCGTTAATCAGATTATAATCTATTTTAATGGAACTTTTGTTTTTAATTTCTTCCAGCCAGATTTTATAAGAATTTTCAAACCGATCTCGCTTAAGTGCATTAATTACCTTATCTTTAACGTCTTTTTCAGTCAGCGTTTTCCCCGGCGCAACAGAAATCAGCTTAAATATATGATAGCCCAGATTGGATTTAATAATCGGCGTCATTTCATCGGGCTTTTTTAATGCGAATACCGCTTTTTCTATATCTTCCGGCAATAACCCCAACGAAATTAATCCCATGTTGCCTTCGTTGACTTTATCCGGAGATATAGAATATTTATAGACGTATTCTGAAAACGAGGCTCCCCTTCGCAGGTCTTTCAAAATCAGTTCCGCCAGTGCGGATTCCTGCACCAGTATCTGCTGTAATTCGTATTGGGCGGGTATTTTAAGTATATCCGGATGTTCTGATATATATTCTTTAATATCACTGTCCGATATAATAATTCGGTTTTCAACTTCGTTTTTCACCAGATTGCTGATGAGGTACATATCCCGCGCGTATTTGTTCCATTCTTCCTGTGTAAGTGCAAGACTTTTCAGTAAGCCGTCAAATTCTTCTTCCGGGTACCCTGCTGAGAGGGTATTGGCAAATATTTTGAACGCGTCTCCGTCTACCTGTACCGAACGCCGTGAAGCTTCCTGTAATAACAAATGTTGATTAACAAACTGATCGGCCATCCGCGCATACAAATCCTTCGGAAAGGTAGTCAGATCTGCAATTTCAGGATGATCCATCCGAAACAGTTTTATGTAATTACTGAAATCAGTTAGCTTCAGCCGCGTTCCGTTGACTTCGGCTATCGTTTCTTCTTCTGAAAAAAAAGAAGTTGTTTTTTCTTGGTTACAGGCGGGAAGCAACCATAATCCAAACAAGCCAAAAAGAAGGAGTGTGGATTTCAAACAATACCGAAGCATGAAATATCAGAACCGAAGCAGGTTTTGTTTAGCATAAACAAAAGTGTAATAAAGTTTCAGTATTAATGTATAGCGTTTTTTTTGCAGTCGGTCACACTTTTTTTGACAAATTATAATCAGTCTATAATTTTATAAATCGTTAATTTATGTATTGAATCCACTCAAAAAAACGGATGTTGAATTGTTACAACTTAACTTTGATTAAGCACGCCGGCGTTTATACTCCTTGCGGATATATAGTATTAATCTGGCTAATTCAAGTACCAGCAAAGGGGTAAATAACAGCGCAGCGCGTTCCGGATTGCCTTTGTCTTTTGCGGTGATGTGCAGCACTAGTAAAAGCGGGACAATATATGTCAGCCTGTGGATATATTTCCATTGTCTGGGGGTAATGCGCGATGTAATAACCCTAAAACTTGTGACAGTCAATATCAGCAGGATACCAAACGCGCTCAATCCGATCATGACAAACGGTTTAAGGAGATTGCTGTTTAATACTTCCAGATTGTCCAGCGTATAAATAATTCCGTGCAGACAGGCGTAAACAAACGAAGCAATCCCGAGCAGTTTACGTTGTTTTTTCAGCAGTCCTGCGGGTTTTTTCATCCCCGGCAAAATTCCAAGCGGCGAAATATATATGGTTGAAAGATACAGATACAGGGCACTGTTGCCGGTAAAGAGCAGGAAAAATTCCGCAGGATTTGCGCCGTAAAGTCCGGCAACCGCCGCATAACCCATATATAAAAACGGCAACAGTATTCCCGCCCAAAATAACGGACGGCTTTTCAGCAGTTTGTTCATTCAGTAATTTATGCGCGGCAGCTTATATCTGCGAATAAGCTGTGTCATTTAATAATGAGAGTGCAAATCAAGTCCTTTATACAAAGAAGCGACCTGTTCAGCGTAACCGTTAAACGGCAGTGTTTTTTGTTTACTGAATAAGTTTGTCAGCGAGCCGCCAAGCGGTTTTTCTGTTTTTTGTGACCAGCGCGGATGATCCACGTCCGGGTTTACGTTTGCGAAAAATCCGTATTCGTCTGCTGCCAGTTTATTCCAGGTTGTTTCCGGCTGTGTTGCGCTTAATTCAATCGATACCACCGATTTAATACTTTTGAATCCGTACTTCCACGGGACAACAAGTCTTATCGGTGCGCCGTTGGCGGGGGAAAGCGGTTTGCCGTACATTCCGAATGTCAGCAGGGTCAGATCGTTCATCGCTTCATCCAGTCGAAGTCCTTCACGATAGGGCCACGGATAATTCAGCGAACTTTGCCCGGGTGCCGCCTCCTTATTCAGGAAGGATTTGAAAATGACATACTTTGCTTCTTTCTTGGGCTTCATCTTTTCTATCAGACGGCGCAGGGGATAGCCCGCCCAAGGAATAACCGCCGACCACGCTTCCACACAACGGAAGCGATATACCCGCTCTTCATTGCTGAACATATCCCGTAGTTCAGCGGCATCCAGCGTCATCGGGTTTTCCGCCAGCCCGCCACATTTCACTTGCCAGGGAGATGTTTTGAATTTACTGTACACAGACGGATTTTTTTCTTTGGAAAGTCCAAACTCGTAAAAGTTGGTATAATTCAGAGCCAGTTCCTCATCCGTAATCTTCAGATCCCCTGCTTTGTATATCTTACTGGGCGCGGGGTTATATGCTGACGCCCACGATAACGTTCCCGGCAAGAGCGTAATGGGCAACAGCGCGGCACTTTTCTTCAGAAAAGAACGGCGGGTCTCAAACACAGCTTCCGGTGTGATTTCAGATGCCGGAATTTTTGGAAATTTTGACGGATGATAGTGCATAGTATTATGAAAGCGTAATTAACAGGATATTCTTAAGGCAGACGTTTTTATATATTAACTGATTGATAAATATTTTGCAGTACAAACATTAAAATAAAAAAATTGATGTTGCCCATATGTAAATTACGGTATCACGGGTATGTATTTGATATGGTATATGACCCGAGCGAAGACGATGCCGGAGGGAATAAAGCGTGGAAAATGGCATACATTCGGGACCGGCTGAACTCCCCGCCCGTCACAATTGGCGGAGCATATTCAAACAGTGTGCTGGCGGTTGCAGCGGTGGCGCATCGGCGCGGATTGAGCAGCGTTGGTTTTATCCGTGGAGACGAGCTGGCAGGAAAACCGCTCAACCCGATCCTTCAAAAAGCACGTGATATTTACGGGATGGAACTGCATTTTATCAACCGTGCGCTTTATCGCGATCATGATGCACGCCGCAAGCTCATGCAGGACAAGGCACACGCAATAAATGGTTGTGTTATATCGGAAGGGGTATCAGATTTTGAAGGGTATCTGGGAGTGAAGTCGGTGTTCGGAAAATTACACGCTGAAGATTATGATTTAATTTGTGTATCCTGCGGGACAGGAACTACGCTGGCGGGTATACTGGCAGCAACAGCATCCTCAGGAGTCCGCGTAATTGGCTTTCCGGCGGTATGCACTCTGCCGACTGTCAAACAGCATATATTGGATTGTCTGATACGTGACGGGGTTAATAACCCGGCGGAGTATTTCAAACGGGTTAGTTTTGAAGAACGTTATACGTTTGGCGGATTTGGAAAGTCGTCGCCGGAACTGGAGAAGCTTATGGGTGATTTTTACCGGGAAACAGGTATTGGACTGGACTTCCGCTACTCGGGCAAACTGGTATACGGCTTTCATGATTTGGTAAAACGGGGGACGGTTACCGATCCGGCGCGGGTGCTTGTTATTCATACCGGCGGCATGTTGTACCGCCCGCTGTAAATGCCCCCGGTACTGTATATATTACTTTTCCCGCCGGATTAATCCGGATTCTATGATCAGAAGCCGTGAGAGGCGGCAGTTTTGTCATAAAATGTCTCACACTGTCTGACATAAGCCTCCTTTTCTGCCTGTGTGCCGTGAAAAAATGCTGCGCGGAAGCCCTCCATTACGGTATCTTTCAGTTGTGCAGGACTCATGTCAAATGCCTCAACTGCCAAATGAGTTTCTTTGGTAACGGTTGTTTTGCTCACGGTGCGGTTATCGGTGCATAACACGGCGGACACACGGTGCTTCAGCATTTTCCCGAAGGGATGACTCGCCATCGTTTTGAGGAAAGGAGCCGTCTGTAAATTACTGGTCAGGCAAACTTCCAGCGTAATGCGCCGTTTTGCGATGTATTCGCGCAGTCGTTCTGTGTAAGCAAGTTTGTCGGCAATATCCGGGTTTTGCAGTCTGTCCGGCAGGAACAGGTGAAATCCGTGCCCAATACGCTCCGCATGCAGATCAAACACCGCCTGATGAATAGACTCCGCATCATACGCTTCACCTGCGTGTACGGTACTGTGGATAAAGGCTTCACGGGTTTTTCTAAAGGCAGACGCATGCCAATTTGCCGGGTAGCCGTTTTCTGCACCGGCAATATCAAACGCAACCACCGGCATATCAGATGTCTGTTTCAGCTTGACGGTCGCGTCTGCAACTGCTTCACTGCCCAGACTGACAATATCGCGTACTGATGAATGCGCAAACGAACGGTAAATATCCTGATAATGTTCTGACCACGGACCGAAGAAGCGCATTGCACAGACGATAATTCCGTATTTAAACGGCGGAACCGCACCGGATTTTACGTCCGGATCTGCATTGAACAGTGCCTGCGCTTTTCTCAATCCTTTATTCACGGCATTCATAATCGTCAGATAGTCCTGATATTTGTTCATCAGCAGCTGCGGTGCAAAACGCACTTCAATATAGCGCACGCCTTCCTTCCAATTGTCTTCAGCGATTTCATATGCCACGCGCTCCAAGTTTTCCGGACGCTGAAGTACCGCACATGAATAACCGAATGTCCGCAGATATTCTTCCAGATTGTTGTATGAATCTTTGAAAACCAACGTTCCAAGCCCTTCCTCCGTGTATGCGGGCAGTTCAACGCCGTCCTTTTTGGCTAATTCAATAATGGTGTTCAGTCGGATAGAGCCGTCAAAATGCAGATGGATGTCTGTTTTGGGCAATGAAGCAATCAGGCGCGCGGTCTTTTCTTTATTATTTCTGAGCGGGTTTGTCATAACTTGATAAGGTATCGGGAAAAACAGGTCAGTAGAGAAATAGGTGTGGTACAGGTGCAGTATAAAGTTGCATGTGCTTAATTGTGCCGTCAAAATTTTAAATAATCAACAGTGAAACAGCAATATGAATCCTTCACATTATTTCCACAATTATTTCCGGCGTGGCAACGTATTAATAAGTATATTCAGCCGGCAGTCCGCTGAATATTTTTTTGAAATGTAGGGCTTAACTGTAAACATAATAAAAAACTAAAATTATGAAATATACCAAAAGGGTTTCCTTCAAAAAAATAATATCTGCGGCGGCAGTGTTTTTTATTGCCGGAGGTGCTTTAACCTTCGCGCAGTATAATAACGGCAACAGAGGCGGTAATATGATGTTTGTCCGGGGTAACATGTCCGGTGATGCATGTTCTGGTTAAGGCAATTGATGATGTTAAGCTGACCTCTGAACAGGAGCAGAAATTCAGCAGCTGGTGACGGAAAGCAATGCAGATTGTGTGTATTATATGGAGGAAGGACAGCATAATATGCAGGGAGGACAGCATAATATGCAGGGAGGACAGCATAATATGCAGGGAGGACAGCATAATATGCAGGGCAGTAAAGACGGCAGAAAAGGCAGAGTCGGTAACCGGGAAGATTGCACTAAAAACGGAATGGGATATGATGTCTCCGGGGATAATCACCGGGTATTAAAAGACCTGTTCCTGAAAGAAAAGCTGACCGAGTCGGATGTAACAGCAGCACTCGACAAAATACATGCAGAAGGGGATTTAAATAATGAGATGAGGACCTGGTTTAACGATTTTGCCGTCAAAGCTCATGCTATCCTGAACAAAGAACAGCGTCAGAAAGTAGCGGCAGAGATTAAATCTGAAGCCGATGACAATTTTGGCGAAGGATTTTTCAGCAACTGGAGGGGCGAAAGACGTACTAATAATATAAAATTCCGCTTAACGGCTGATTTGACTCTCAATGCAGACCAACAAAAACTTTTGGATAATATGCTTGCTGATTTCCAAACCACACGTCAGGAAATGCAGGCAAAAAGCAAAGAACATTTTGCTAAATTGCAGATCTGTTCAGCAAAGACACACTTAAAGCAGAAGATCTGAATGCCGGAGCGGATAAAATGTATACAGATATAAAAACCGTATTCTCTAAACAAATTAAACCGGCAGTTGCTTTCCACAATTCACTCAATGCACAGCAGAAGCAGTTGCTGGCAGACAGAGTCGGATACATGGGCGGAAGAAGAGGACCCCGAAATTAATTCCTCCCGTCAGTAACCCCCAATATCCCGCAGAAAAATATCCGGCTCCCGCCGGATATTCCATATTTAACAAAACATACATATCTGTTTATTGCTCCGTATTGACAGGTACGTAAAGAAGTAAAACAATACAAAGTCACAAGGTTCAGATATATTCATTTGCCGGTTGGGCAGCCACCGTTTCCCGTTTTATGATTCTGTTAATTGATAATTACGATTCATTTACGTTCAATCTGTATCAGTATCTTGCCGAGTTTGGGTACGAGGTAAAGGTTGTCCGCAATGATGTCATGACAACGGAAGAAATTCACCGCCTTAATCCGCGTGCGATTGTCATCTCTCCCGGACCCGGACGCCCTGAAAATGCGGGTGTCTGCCCGGACGTCATCCGCCGTCTGGACGGAATTATCCCGATTTTAGGTATCTGTCTGGGTCATCAGGCAATGGGATATGTTTACGGAATGCCGATTATTTCGGCCCCCACACTCGTACACGGTAAATCATCCAAGATTACGCATGACGGAAAAGGTGTGTTTACCGGATTGGCTCAACAGATTGAAGTCGGTCGGTATCATTCACTTGCAGTCGGAGAGGAAAATGTACCGCCGTTTATTGAGGTGAGTGCGCATACGGTCGGTGACCGTGTTATCATGGGCATGCGCCATAAACAGCATCTGACAGAAGGCATGCAGTTTCATCCGGAATCTCTGCTGACACCGGACGGTAAGACGATGCTGCGCAATTTTATTGCCAGAATACCGGGCTAACTAAAAAAGATCAGGTTAAGACACGAATTTACAGCGGGTGCTATTGCAGAATTTCTGCACTGCGGTCCGCATTAACCTGACAGGAAATCTGAAAATTGTCGGACGACCTATCTTCTGCCTTAAAACTGCTGTAACTTTCGACAGCAGAATTCTGCGGATAGGCAGACATATCTATTGTAGGGGCAAGTCCATACAGATATTGAAATGTCGCAATATCCCGTCCGGAAAGGTCCCTTCTGTCAGTAAGGTACGGATACATGATGTCGTTAGACTCCGGGCTGTGCGACCACAGTCCTAAAATATGCCCGAATTCATGAATTGTTATGGCGTATATTTCTTCGAAGTGTGCTGCCGTCCGTTTCTGTTATCCTGCGTTGACAGGGCAAGAATGCGGTTATCGGTTTCGGAGGGAGAAAATTTTGCAAAACCAATCACTCCACTCGCCATATCACTCCCGTCGCTCCACTTGATTTTAATATCGCTGCGGCCGGACGTAATGGTATTCAGTGTAATGCCCTGATTGACCAGCAGACTGTTCCAGCGTTGAATAGCATTCTCCACCTGTGTCTGAAAACCTGCTATTGGGGAAGCCGGAAGCAGTACATTAATTGTGCGTGTATTTTTCCACGATGCCGCCCAATTTCCCTGCGAAAAGGGAAATATATCATTCGCAGTGCCTGATGGGTTATCCTGACTGCTTCCGGGTACGGGATAATCTCTTCCGCACTGCATCACAAAGAAAGAAGTAATCATAATGCCGTATATCATCATCCGGCGGACACGGAAATAGTTGTTCATCGCGCGTTATAAAGAATAGTTAAATCCGATACTGTAGTAAAATGAATTGATATAAAATTCAGTGTCAGAGATTATATTTGTCTCATTTCTTCCCGGCCGAGTGTCATCTTTGGGAATGTTATGAACACTGTAAATATAACCGTACAGTATATTCAGATTATACTGCTCATACATGCTGAGAGCGTATCCTGCATTGAGCAGATAATGAACTGCGTTGGTTTTTGCCTCTGCTTTACCCTGATTTTTTGTTAAATTCGTGGTTACAATGCTGTTGGAGGATGTTCCGTAAAAATTACGCGTTACCGTATTATAACCAATCCCGCCGCCCAGTTGTATATAGTGCTGAAAGGGGGTAACTGCATTTCCGCTTTCTGCTGCACCCAAATAGCGGTTCATCTGATGAAACACATTCAGTAAAATCTGCTGATAGCTGACAGTGAGGTCATTCTGTTTCTCCAGTCCGTTCAGATCATTGTATTTTAGTTTTGTACTGCCTTCAAATAATTCCAGATTTATTTCTGCCCGGTCAATCGTTTCCATCGGCTTTAACAGCTTGATGCCCAGCATCAACTGAATTCCGTAGAGTACAGCCCCTTTATGTCCAAATTGCCGCTCAAGATAAGAATTGTAAGTATCCGCCCCGTACCCCGTAAACGGAATATACAAATGAATATATTTAATACCGAGAACGCCGGTTGCAGGTATACTGCCGAACATAAACGGATAACATGCCGGGTTTTTACAGTTCGCGTCGCCTTCGGGTTCCGGCGGTTTTTGGTTTATTTTCTGATTTTCCTCTGCTGAAGGTGTGGGTTCAGGCTGATTAACCGACGCGTTGTTTGGTTTTACCGGAGATTCAGGAGTCTGTGCGTAAATCTCTTCACCCGGAGACGTCCACAGATACAGGATACACATAAACCCAGCAATGAGTTTTATACCGATAAGGTTTTTACAGAAAAAATGTAATGAAATCAAAATATACAAGCTAAAAACTATATTATTATATAATAAATTAATAAATATCTGTAAAATTAAGGCAGTGTATTCATTAAACTGATAATTTTCTGCTGCTCTTTGATTAACTGCTTTACCTTCGGGTCCCCCGGTGAGATATTCTTCAGAGTATTCAGTTGCTTCTGTATGTTTTCCTCACGTGTCAGCAGTTCCTGAATAATTTCCAGAGGCGGTTTATCAGATATATGCTTTTCCATTATATCTGCATAAAATCTTTTTGCCTGTTCTGCAGCAACCCGAACCATAGTTTCATATTCCTTCTTCTCCGGAATTATCTGAAGGTAACTCCACGCATCACGCAAGCTGTTGACCGCATCCGTCGCGTACCGGATCCGGTTTTTAATATCGGAATTTTGTCCTGTGCGAGGTGGAGATAGGCGATGCCCAAGTTAGCGGACAGATAAAATAATTCTGTGTCGGATGCGCCGGAGTGTGTTATTCCTTTGAACCAGCTTTCTGTCGCCCCTTTTATATCCTTTGAATGATATTTCAGCACACCGGTGTTATACAGTTTAAGCGGTGTAATATCAGAATCTGATTCTGTAATGGGTAATAAAATATCTCTGTTTTGTAAGTAAAGATAGAGTCCGCCCGACGATAATGCAAAAAATATTAAAAACACAATGCCGGACAACACTGCCCTTAGAGGATTAATTTTCTGACTCATCCGGACACCCGCGTTTTACGCTTTAGATATACCTGCATGATTAACGAACAGCATAAAGGTTCAATAATCAGAATCAGCAGTGCCGGAAACAGAAAATAGCGATAATACTCACTGCGGATTTCTGTCATGCTGTCTGCTTCTCGTTCCGGCAAATCGAAAAAAAAGAGAGTTTTGTAAATTTTTCCCATTTCTACCCGTGCGTTGCCTGCGGGAATGAAGATACCGCCGCTGATGTCTGCGAGTTCTCTTAACCCTGCTTCATCCGGACGGGTAATGACCTCCTGCCCGTTGAATGTGACGTATTCTGATGAAGTCTGACTTAACGGTATTTTTCCGCCTGCGGATGTGCCGATACTGACCGGATTGATCACAAATTCTTCGTTTACCATCGCACGTGCTGATTTTGCCGGGTCTGAACTCAGGTTTTCTCCGTCAGTGATTAAAATCACGTGTCGTTTTTTCTTTTCCTGTTCTTTTGTACCGGCAAAAACAGCCCGCACGTAATCCAGTGCGGTGCCGATTTCCGAGCCGCCTTTGGATACTGTATCTGTATTGACTTTATCCAATGCCCGCAGAAAGAAATAATAATCTGTTGTCAGAGGAGATACCATATTTGCCGCACCTGAAAATGTAATCAGGGCGATGCGCTCACCGGCAAGGGTTCCTGTCAGGTCACGAATAATATCTTTGGCTTTTTCCAATCGGTTGGGCACCACATCGCGCGCCAGCATGCTGCGGGAGACATCCAGCAAAATGATAATATCTTTACTGACCGTTGCCGTTTCTACTTTTTGCGGTTTTCCCTGCGGACGCATCAGTGCAATTGTCAGCAGAAACAGTGCAGTCAAGTAGAGTCCGGTACGCATAATCTGCGCAGTTTTATATAACAGATTATCGTCGCGGCTTATCAGGCGTGAACGCTTTTCCATGTTCTGTTGTATACGCCGGTATCTTATCACGCCAAATAATATGGCAGCTAAAAACAACAGAGAAAGCACAGGATAAGCAAAATAAATATCCATGTCGGGCAATATTCAGATTAATCTTTCGGCAATAAAAAATTCCGCCGCTATATACAGCAACAGCAAAAAAAAGCCCAGATAAAGAAACGGGCGGTACTTCTCTTCATAAACGGTTACTGATTTAGGTATATCTCCCTTCTCCAGAGCATCAATTTTGCGGTACATATCCTCTAATTCCTCACCTGATCCGACTTCAGCAAATTGTCCGCCGGTGATTTGGGCAATCTGTTCGGGAATTTTGGTGTCCGGTTTAAAAGGGTTCAGATTAAAACCGAATAACCCTCCGTTATCAGAACTGATAGCGATGCTGTATACTTTGATATTTTTAGATTTGGCAAACTCCGCAGCCTGCAGGGGATTATAGAGTCCCCCGGCCGTCTGTTGTCCGTCTGTGAGCAGGATAATCACACGAGACTTAATATTGGCGTAGAGGCGGGTATCTGAATCCGCTGTACCGTCATCCAGAACAGAAAACCGCAGTACTGCCTGATACAGTGCATCTCCAATCATTGTCCCGTCTTCATATTCACGGGAATAATCTACGGTGTCTGTAAACTGCCTGATGCCGGAATAGTCAGATGTAAACGGTGCATTTTCTTCATAAAATCCGGCAAATGAGCTTACGGAAATCAGGTCACTGCGCTCATTCATGCTTTGCTTGCGGGTCAGATACTCGTTAATAGCAGCTTTAACGGCTTCCAGCCTCGGTATTTCCCGATTTTTATATACAATCAGCTCACGCATACTGCCCGAGCGGTCAATCAGAAGATTAACCGCAATGCCGGAACTAACCGCAGACGCACGTTCATAGCCGATGCGCGGCCCTGCCAGCGCAACCAACATTACCAGTAAAGCGGCTGTACGGATATGGTGTTTGCAGCGGTAAATTTTAAGTCTTAAGCTGTCTTTTTTTACAGGCAGGATTGAATTTGATGAAAAACGATACCCCTGTTTTTCCGCGACGCGCCGGCGCAAAACGTAAAATACCGTTATCCATATCAGCAAAATTATCAGAGCAGGGATAAGCCCGCCGGCTATATCTGTCATGCTGTTTTTATCTGTATCATTTGCTTAACATATGCCAGCGCGTTCAGGCAGGCTGTGTACTCAACATCATAACCGGCAAACTTAATCAGGTCCGAAACCCGGCAAAACTCTTCAATAATTTTGCGGTCTGTATGTTCTGCGGCCATGTCCTTCATAATGCGTGAGATGGCTTCTTCCAGCGTTTCTCCGGGCATAATCATATGCCGTTCCTGCTCCAAAAAATATCTGAACAGTCCGCTTAATCTGACATAGAATGAGTTGGCATCAATTTCCCGTGCAGTCAGCTGTTCCCCCAGTTTTTGCAGTTCTGCATTTACATATTCAACGACAGACATTTCTTTAACAACAGTTTTGCGTGAAAAAAACGGAAAAAAGTATACCGCAGTGGCGGCAATCAGCCCAATTACTGTCGCGTAAAACCAATAAACAGAGCGGAAAGCCGGCTTCAGCAGGCTGAGTATGTCCGGCAGCGCGGCATCTTCAGAGGTAACGGGGATAATCCCGATTTCAAAAGAACGGAAATACAGCCTTACTGTTTCTGCATCTGCGGACGTATTGTTATTGAGTTTGATCGCTTCTGCAGGCGACAGTTCAATCTGAAAATTGCCGGTATCAGACGGCTCCATTTCAAATGTATACACTGTATGGGTGATTCCGTTTTTATATACAGAACTCACAATAGGGTCAGATGTTTCAAAGCCCTTGAATACAGACAATTCCGGATAGTACGGACTTATACTGTAACCATTGGGCTGATTGTATTGTATAACGACGCGAATGGTATCGGTAATGTAAGCCTGCTGTGGTATAACGGTAATTTCATAGCTAAAACCGGAACCGGTATCAGCAGTCGCATCTTTATATACAGCGGTTTCTGACAGTTTTTCCGCGCACGATACCATTAATATTGCCGATATTAATGACAATACGATAAGCCGAAGCCTTTGCGGGAGCCGCTGATTAAGTGTCAGGCGGAATAATAAACTGTGCATAGCCTGTATAAATATCTTCAGTTATTTAACGGGAACTGCAGCCGCTCCGCTAATCATTTCAGCCGGCAACCGATACCTGAAAAAATGTTCGAGCTGGACAGATATATTTTGCGAGGAGTTTATACTGCATATGTGAATATGCCTGCCCCGCAGGATTATTTAACGCGGTCTGCATCTGTTCCTTATTTTGCTGAAGCTGTTTGCGCCATTCCGGATTTGAAGTGTCGGCAATCATACGGCGTCCGGTTTCCGGGTCGTCAATTCAATAATGCCGGTGTCAGGGAAGTCAGACTCAATCTCTGCGGAAAGGTTAAACAGAAATAAGCGGTGTTTTGCAGCAAGTTTGTTCAGAGAAATGCGGTGCAGTTTATCGTAAAAATCGCCGATGAGCATAATCACCGAAGGAGTCTTCAGAACTTTGAGAGCATAATCAATCGCGCGGTGTATATCGTACCCGCATATGCGGCGTTATGGAATAATACTTCGCGTACGATTCGCATCAGAGTGTGCTGTCCGGCACCCGGGGGGAGCGTCTTCTCCGGTTCACGGCTGAACAAAATCAGTCCTGTCCGGTCATGCTCTGCCAGTGCCTGCATACCGATTGCTGCGCAAATTTCAGCTGCGGACTCCCGTTTACTCAATCCGGCACTGCTGAATGCCATAGATGCGGACACATCAACCAGAAACACGATATTTAGGTTGCGCTCTTCAATGAATGTTTTGACATATGCGTGGTTCAGTCGTGCGGTGACGTTCCAGTCAATCAGACGCGATTCGTCCCCGTCTGAATATTCACGTACCTGATCAAACTCAATACCGTTTCCCCGGAATGCGTTGCGGTAACTGCCGGTCAGTAATCCGTTGCCGTTTATTTTTCTGCCGATGTGGCTTAGCCGTTGAGTTCGTTTGAAAATTTCGCGAATTTTACGGGATTCGGTATTTTCCTGTTCTGTTTCCGTCATATAAGCGCGTGGCAGAGTTAAGGAACTTTCACAGACAGGGTGATGCGTTCAATAATATCTTCGATATTTACGCCCGATGCGGAGGCTTCAAAAGTCAGTTTGATGCGGTGGCGCAGGATATGCCGGATAATGCTTTTGATTTCATGCGGACTGACGTAGCCTTTGCCCTCCATAAAGGCAACGGCTTTGGAACCGGCGGCAAGCGTCAAAGTTGCGCGCGGAGAGGCCCCGACCGCAATAAACGCCGATAAATCACTCAGTCCGTGCTCATCGGGATACCGTGTGGCGTGTATCAAACGAACGATATACTGTCTGATTTTTTCATCCACATATACCTGTGAGATATATTTTTTGATTTCCGTAATTTCTTCTGCGCTCAGCAACGGCTCTACGGGGGGCAGTTCCTGTAAATCAATATAGCGGTCGAGGATTAATTTTTCATCTTCAGGGGACGGATAACCGACAACGACCTTCATCATAAAACGATCAAGCTGTGCTTCCGGTAAGGGGTATGTTCCTTCCTGATCCAGCGGATTTTGGGTGGCAAGCACTAAAAATGGCTCATCCATTTTATAAACCTGTCCGGCAAGTGTCACCTGTTTTTCCTGCATTACTTCCAGCAGTGCGCTCTGAACTTTTGCCGGAGAGCGGTTAATTTCATCGGCTAATACCAGATGGCAAAGAGCGGTCCTTTTTTAGTGAAAAAAGTGCCGTCTTGGGGGCGGTACACCTGTGTTCCCAAAATATCTGCCGGAAGCATATCCGGTGTAAACTGGATGCGCTTGAAACTTAGTGAGGTAATATCCGCAAGGGTTTTCACTGCCAGCGTTTTTGCAAGTCCGGGTAATCCCTCCAGCAAAATATGCCCGCCGGTCAGCATTCCGGTCAGCAGAGCATGTATCATATCTTCCTGCCCTACAATCCGCTTGGCGGCTTCTTCTTTAGCTTTCTGAATTTTAGCGGTAAACGGTGAAATACGGATTTCAAAATCCTTAATCTTATCAAACATGCTTAACGGCCTGTAAAACAGTCATTTAATTTTAATATAAATAATATGAATGCAGTAAGCTGCATGGTACGGCTTTACTTAAAAATATATTTCAGTATCAGTTTTTAGCCTCACGTTCGGCAGAAACAGATACAGAAACAGAGTCGGCATACCGCAGGGCACCGGGCTTATCTATTTCCACTTCCGTACGCAATACCTTATCGTTCGTCATAATCAGCTTCACAATTTCAGAGGCCATCTTTTCAATCAGTCCGAATGATTTTTGCTCGGTTAGGTTCATAATATCCATCTTGATCTTTTTATAATCCACTGTATCTTCCAGCGCGTCTGACTGTGCGGCTTTCGTGCCGTCAAACTCAATCAGTACGTTAATGATAATGTCCTGAAGGATGTTTTTTTCCCATTCAAACACGCCAATAAACGTGCGGGTGCGGATATTTTTAATTTTTATAATCATAAAACGAATATGAGTGTCGGTTAAGTGACGCCCGGGCAGATTAAGCCGGCCGACGTCTTCGGTAAATCATAAGCCCGCCCCACACAATAAATAAAAGCGGCCACAGCGCGTACAAAACAATAAGCAGTTCATTGCTGATACTTCGGTACATCCGCAGGCGGGCGGCGGTATATATCGCACCGAACATGCCGCCGAAGTATATCAGTGTAAAAACAATTCCCTGCAAATGAACGATTAACGGGTCTGTATCGATTTGCTTTGTCATATCTTCAGTTTCAAAATCCATGTCCGACATCAGGTTAGAATCATCTTCGCCGGTCAGATTGCTCACTTCCTTGTTCTGTCTGATCTGTTCCCTCCTGAACGCCGGACCCTTCTTCTGCCGGCATTTGCTCTGATGACGTATCGGTATTATTGTTACCGGGCATCTGTTCTGCTGCGATTGCCTGAAGTGATAATAATACCAGCCAGCATAGCGCGGTCAGTATAACGGTACCGGAGCGGTAAATCGATTTTGTTGAGGGTATTTTATGCATAACCACAGCAGTGATATTTGAGAGAAGTTGGGGTAAACGGCAAGCCGGACGCTTCACTGACGAATTATTTATTTTTATCGTACGGGATTGACAGTGCCGCCGGGACGTAAGCTTTACCCATAAATCCGGCAAGAATCAGCATGGTCAGCACATACGGCAAAATCTGGATAAACTGCACGGGAATATTAATTACACTCTGCATTCTTATTTGGAGCGCGTCTGCAATTCCAAAAATTAAACAGCCGATAATAGTCAGTTTGGGATTATAGCGGCCAAATATCAGCGCGGCTAAAGCGATATAGCCCCTGCCTGCGGAAATGTACGCACATACGCTGTCCCATGCGCTACCGACAGATAAGCTCCGCTAAGTCCCGCGAGCATCCCGCTGATCCACACTCCGTAATAACGGGTCATCATAATATTAATGCCGGAAGTATCTGCCGCCGCCGGTTTTCTCCGACCGCACGCAGTCTGAGGCCAAACGGCATTTTGAAGATAACAATATAGCACACTGCGCTGAGTACAAATGCCAGATATACGAGTACAGAATGCCCGCTCAACAGTTCGCCCAGATAAGGAATATCTTTCACCAGCGGGATATTAAATTCGGGCAGGCGGATAGTAATATTGGGTGTAACACTGGTTGAGCCGAAGATATAATTGGCAACCAGCGCGGGTGCGCCGATAGCCAGCAGATTAATTGCCGTGCCGCTGACTACCTGATCCGCATGGTAGCGGATACTCGCAATGCCGTGAATATGCGCTACAAGTCCGCCGACAATCACAGCGGCAGTCATTCCGTACCATGGGTTGGCAGTCTGATAGGCAACCGTGGCGGCAGTAAGCGCAGCCAAATATCATAATGCCGTCAAGCGCAATATTAACCACACCGCCGCGTTCAGAGAACATTCCGCCCATCGCGGCAATAATCAGCGGCACGGACAGGCGGATACCGGACGTCAGTAACTGAATATCAAAAAATTCAAACATAAATATAACGGATGTACACTGCGGTTAAAGAACAACTGTAAACAAAATACCGGGATTTACCGCCTCAATCAACTTTGCAAAAAAACAGTTAAGTATACAAAAATGACCGTAGGAGTTGCCGGGCTAATGCGCACGGCGTTGTGTTTTATCTGCCCAAACAGTTATAAATCCTGTTGGGAGAGGAATCGTTCGCAGTCAATGGCGGACATACACCCGGAGCCGGCAGCAGTGACCGCCTGCCGATACACGCTGTCCTGCACGTCTCCTGCCGCAAAAACACCGGGTACTGACGTCAGTGTACTGCCTTTAACAGTCTGAATATAGCCGGTTGAGTCCATATCAAGCTGTCCCTTAAACAGGGAAGTATTCGGCTGATGCCCGATTGCAATAAATACGGCATTTATCTCCAGCATCTGTTGTTCACCGGTGTTACGTTTCAGACGTACAGCAGTTACTTTTTTGGGATTATCAGTACCGATAATCTCCTCAATCCGTGTATCCCAAATAATTTCAATATTGGATTTTTGAAAGCCGCTCCTGCATTATTTTTTCTGCGCGGAGACTGTCACGGCGGTGTATCAGATATACCTTTGAACATATATTGGAAAGGATACAAAGCTTCTTCCACAGCCGTATTACCGCCCCCGAGTACACAAACCGGTGTATTCTTAAAGAAAAACCCGTCGCAGGTTGCACAGGCAGACACCCCCATGCCCATATATTCCTTTTCGCCGGGCAGTCCGGTCATTTTTGCGGATGCGCCGGCAGCAATAATCAGGCTGTCGCAGGTATAACCTGTACCGTCTTCGGACGTCAGTGTAAACGGACGGCGGCTCAAATCGGCAGAGACAATATGATGATAGTCCACCGCTGTTCCGTAGTGCAGTGCCTGTGACATCATTTCCATCATCAGAGTTCCCCCGAGTACCGGTTTTGAAAAGCCGGGATAATTTTCAACTTCTGTCGTAATCGTCAGCTGTCCGCCGGGTTGGTTGCCCTGCAACATCAGAGGATGCAGCCCGGAACGCGCGGCATAAATTGCTGCTGTACAGCCGGCAGGTCCGGAACCCAGTATAATTAATTTGTGATGGCTATAACTCATATCAAATCAAAACGGTTAAACAAAAATACAACAGGACCCTCCAAAAAAAATACCAAATCAGACGTGCATTTGGGGTAAGAAAATAATTGTAACGGATGAAACGTATTATGTGAATGCCGGACGGCAAACAATCATTTACGGCAGAGTAATACCTGTAGGTTCAGGGGAGGTCAGGTATTCTTTAGGTATACGGCGGAGCAGCTGAACGGGTGTCAGTCCTTCCGGCGGGATAGATGTATCGCACGCAATTTCCGCCAGCGGTATCAGGAAAAAATCCCGCAGGTGCAGCTGATAATGCGGTACAGTGAGTTCAGGCAATTGGTGTATCTGTTGTCCTATCAACAGAATATCTATATCAATCAGGCGGTTATCCCAACGTTTTCCGGTGCGGAGGCGTCCGAGTTCCTGTTCTGTCTGTAAACAGAATTCAAGAATACTCAGCGGCGGGGTATCGGGCGAAACGGTAAAAACGTACACAGCAGTTCAGATAATCCGGTTGTTGGTTATTTTGAAAAGAGCGTGTTTTGAAGACGGAAGAAAAAATAACAGACCCGCCAAATTTTGTAAGCAGTTTCGCGGCGGTTTGTTTCAGTGCATCGGCTGTTCCCTGCCGGTTGCCGCCCATGCCCAGAAAAACTGTCAGTTTTTCAGAACCGATAACCAATGTTAAGCGAAATGTAATCCTGCGGAGCAGGTTCCGGATTATGCGACCCAAGCATTCTTTGTTCAAAAACACTCGTCGGTTTAGAAAAATATATCTGGTTATAGCTTAGAAGATACCGGTGATGCAGCCGGCAACCGTGCCGATAGTTGCGCCGCGCAGTGCAATGCTGAGAATGTCGCCCAGTGTACCGGAAGATGACGTAAGCGAGCCAATTCCGATACCGAGCAGTCCGCCGGTTACCCCGCCGAATAAGGTATTGAGAAAAATATTCTTCATCGGGGGCTGAAAATTTTCAGGCAGTTCCTTTGACTGTGTTGTTGTGTTTTCGGGAGTTGTGTCCGCAGCTGCTGTTGCGGGGGCTTTATTTGCATCGGTTGCTGCAGTTTGCCCGGCATCACCTGTGGATTGTGTACCCGGCTGTGCAGTCGTGTTCTGTGCCATCAGATTAAAATAGCCGGCATTTCCGCGAATATTATCCCTCTGATAGGAGTAAAGAGGCTCACCGCTTTTATTCAGTATCAGTCCGTAATAGTGCTGCGGTAAAGAATAACCTTCATATTGGCTGTCTTCAGTTTCCCTATCCTCAATCTGCGTGCCAATGGCGGTATCGCTTTTGTTCTGCGCAAAAACACCGGCAGGTGCCGACAGATGCAGAAATGCGGTCAGCAAAAACGCAGATAAGAAGCAGACATAATATTTCATATTCCTAAACTATAATGATTGCCGGAAAGACAGTGCATTTCTGCTTATGCAATAATAATTCCCGACATCATTAAAATCAGACAGTCCGGCATGTTTATACAGTACCGGCAAAACGGGCGGCGGATAAAAATTTTATATCGCATGCCGGGGACTCATTGCACGCCATATTTTTCAAAATTTTGCCGATAATGGTGTAAACTTAAACCCGTGTCCCGAAAATCCGCACGCATATATCATATTCGGATTCTCCGCACGATCGATGATAAAATCGCCGTCCGGCGAATGTGTATACATACAGACTTTGCTCTGCTGGCGCTTTATCATCACCTCCCCAAACAGCCGTTTCATTACTTCTATATAGTCATTCCCTTCGTCCGGTGCAGTATTTCGCTCAAGAAAATCAGGGTCTGCCCTGCTTTTTGGGATTAAATGAATGATTACCGCCTTTGAAATGAGTGCCGTCTAAAGCAAAAATTCCGTAAAACTCATCCCCGTTGTCTTCGCTCATAATCACAGAAGGAAGCCCTTTGACAGAATGAAGTGATTTGTCGGTTTCCAGAAAAGTCATTACTTCACGTGTCACGGTCAATTTTACCGGGAGGCGGGGTAAAATTTTGGATGTCCACGCACCGGCGGTTACGATTAATGTCCGGGCATTATATTTTATGTTGTTTGCAATAATTTCAAATCCATTGCCGGTATCGTTGATTTCCTGAATAAGTGTCTGACGGTGAACAACGGCAGCGTTCGCTTCGGCGAGTTTCAGGTGTGCGCGGATACATTCTTCCGGGATCATTATCCCCGCTTCCGGGTCAATACAGGCTTTGTAATGTTTTGGCAGGCGGATAAAAGGAAAATCATTTTTAATAGATACCGCATCCGCCACGCGGTGTTTTAGGTTATAAATTTTTGCGCTCTCCAGTGCGCCGCTGAATACAGTACCCGGCTTATCAGCCCCTACGGAGAGGCACGGACGCCGGAAGAAAAAATTAATCCCGCTGTATTTTTCCGTTTCCAGAATCAATTTTCCGCTTCCAACAGCATGGGTTCATAATTGGGATGTTCAAAATACAGCTTGCGGTAGATACGGGTCTGCCCGTGGCTGGAACCCAAATCATGCGGCGGATCAAACTGATCAAACCCGGTTACCCGCGCGCCGGTCAGACTCAAATGATATAGTGCCGCACTGCCCATGCCGCCCAGTCCGATAACTGCAAAGTCTGTAAGTTTTGTCTCCATAGCAGGTTATTTGTAATATTAAGTCTTTTAGACAATGATGTAAAAAATGATCGGTATAATATCACCTGATACCAAATCAGCAAACTCTGCATTGTGAATCAGCTGTGTTGAGCAATTTACAGCAATACAAATGTATTATAAATAATCCAAAGAAATTCTCATTTTACCGGTTCTTGATTACGGTGGACATGGATTTTAAATGCTTTTTGAGGCTTGGTATTAAAATACATCTCCAGTCCGGGATTATTCTCGCGTAAATAATGAGGTATCTCACGTTTGCGCTGAAAGCCATACTTTTCAAAAAAAAGAATGCCGCCTGTATTTGACGACTCAATCTGAAGATTGATACCATCCAATTTCATTCCCTGTGATGCGTGGCATATGCTGTTGATCATCAGCGTTCCGATACCGAGTCTGCGGCATTCAGGGTCAACAGTCAGGCTCATCAGCAGTAACACGCCCGGCATCCGTTTAATTTTGAAGATACAGCCGCCGACAAGTTGCTCCGTCTCGGTTTTTACCGTATAACACAATACTTCCGGGATCAGACAGTGCCTCACGCAGTTGATCTTCTGAATAACGAAGCTCGGGCGGATAAGACAGCTCCTCGAGTTGCAGGATGCGGGGGAAGTCCCCGGGCAAAAATTCCTTTAAAAAATTTTCATGGGTTTATCGGTATTAACCTATATCAAGTCCCGTAGGATATACAAGACCCTGTTGACCTGTCTGTTGACGGTACTTTGGACAGGATACACCGCGTTCAGCCCGGACAAATATCTAATCCTGTCTTACAAATTCTCATCGGAAAAGCCTATTTCGGAAACGAAATAGATATTTCTTCCGCAAAACCATTGCGGGTGTGGGGAGGGCTTCCGGAGACAAAAGACGGTTCATCAGACTCTGCCGCAACAAAATTAAAATTCAAGTTATATCCTGCCGGTGGGGTATTAATCAACGGAAAATACAAAGCCGGCACATCTGCTTTTGTATACAGCGAAACCCCCATCGCGTACCAAAACCGTATTTACCAGGGGTCCGTCCGTCTTCTGAACAAAGACAACACGCTTTATATCATCAACTTTATTCCCCCGGAAAGTTATCTCGCCGGGGTAATTAACGCGGAAATTAATTCCTCATGGCATCCCGAAGCTGTTAAAACCCAGACAGTAATTGCCCGTACGTATGCACTTTACCGCAAACTTCACAGTGATATGCAAAACTGGGATTTAACCGATAGTGAGAGTGATCAGGTGTATAAAGGACTCGGGATTGCGGATGTCGCTTCTTTCGCGGCCGTCCGTGCCACACAGGGGGAGGTTATTTTCAGTGAAGGGAGTATTATTCAGGCGTTTTATCACTCTAACAGCGGCGGGTATACAGAAGAACCCATAATATATGGAGTTCTGAACTTCGCTTTGATAAAGCCTTTCCCACTCCGTTCGGCAAATCCGATCCCAATTATAACTGGCGGTACATGCTCCCGGTTAAATCAATTGAAGGCATTTTACAGCGCGCGGGTTATACGGTTAAAGGATTATCAGGGATACGTATTGCTTCCCGTTTCAGTTCCGGGCGTGTTAAAGATTTACAGCTTATACTGACGGAGGAGCGAATATTTACAGTATGAGCGGAAATGCCTTCCGTATTGTGATTGGCGGACGGAACGTAAAAAGCCTGTTGTTTGATATAACTTCAGACGGCAATAACCTGCTGATATACGGCAAAGGCTTTGGACACGGAGTCGGTGTCTGCCAGTGGTGCGCCAAAGAAATGGCGGAAGAAGGGGCCGGTTATCGCGATATTATCAGCTATTTTTACGAAGACGTGGCGGTTTCGCGTTTTCCTCACTGAGGAATTTTTCCGGAATTTTTTTTGCCCGGCTGTATTTTAGCCGGCAGCTAAAGACGCAGGAACTGTGAAGATTTCTGTCAGCGTTTGAATCTGACGGCGCCCGTGAGCTAGTATATCTGCCTGATCAGCGGTCGGTTGCGATTTTGCTTTTGTGCGGTAATATTCATACAAATTACGGGTCAGATGTTCGCAGGTAATGCGGCGGACATGTTGCGGCTGTTCGCGCTTTAGGTCTCCGTCTTCAAAAAAATCCAGAAAATCCATCAGTTCATTAAACTCGGGAAACGCCTCGCGCAACTGATCATAGGACAGCGATGCCAAGTCAGCGTGCGGGATACCTAAAAGTGTTTTGTAAAACCCGCGCAGGTAAGTGTCCTGAAACATTTCCGGCGGATAAACGTCATACAGTGCGCCGGTCGGCACATATCCTGTCAGCAGGCATTCAATAATATTAAAATCGCGCGGATAGAGTTGTTTAAGATTCTGAAAGCGTATACCTATCGCGGATGGTACATCAGTTGTTTCTGTCTGTGCCGGTTTAACGGCGGGTGAGCCGGTGTTCAGCGTATCCAAAATATCCCGGCGTACAGCGAACAGTTCCGCCGTGAGATTATTTAGATGGTCATGTCTTTCGGGTGAAAGGGTGCTGCTGAATGACATCAGCTCTTCGAGTGTGCGCAGTCTGGTATTGGAGTCCTGTTGCCCTGCGGTACGGGCGGCATTACTGACAATATAATACGCCGCATCTGATGACTGTTTAAGGAGTGCTTCCATTTTATCCGCCGGAAAACGATCAAAAAAATCGCCCGGGTCTACACCCTGTTCCAGCCGGCAGACATACCCCGGTAATTCTGCGGATAACAATAAACGGGATGATTTTGCCGCAGATGCCTGCCCCGCACTGTCTCCGTCCGGAAGCAGAATAATCTTTTCAATCCGCATTCCGGGAAAACACCCGCAGATGTGCGTCTGTCATGGCTGTTCCGCACAACGCAACGGTATCATCAAATCCTTCCTGCGCCATACGGATAACATCAATATAGCCCTCTGTGACAATCATTCGTGATTTTTTACGCACGGCACTGTTTGCCTCATAAAGTCCGTACAGTACTTTAGATTTGCTGTACAGCGGTGTCTCGGGCGGATTGATATACTTGGGCATCTCATCACCGATCGCGCGGCCCCCAAAACCAATTACCCTCCCGGCAATATCGCGAATCGGGAAAATCAGCCGGTTGCGGTAAAAATCGTTACACCCGCCCGTTATCTGATTTTTTTACCAGAGAATATTTTACGGCAGTTCTTCAGATATTTTTTGGCGAGCAGATAATTTTTCAGACTGTCCCACGAATCAGGTGCATAACCCAATGCGTATTTGTCAATCGAATATGCCGCCAATTTACGTTTAGCAATTAATTTCGCTAAAGATGAGTCTGCCCGGCATTTCTTGAGATGCTCGCAGAAAAAATCCATTACATCTTCAAACAGTCTGTCTTCTTCAGTGCGGACAGGGGTTTCTTTTTGAGAAGTTTCACGGATGGTAATGCCGGCATATGCTGCACTTTTCTGACCGCATCCAAAAAGCTTAAATTTTCATGCTCTTTGGCAAACGTAACGACATTCCCGCCCACACCGCAACCGAAGCATTTGTACAGTTTTTTTTGGGGAGCTACAAAAAAGGAGGGAGTTTTTTCACCATGAAACGGGCAAAGACCGATATAGTTTTTGCCGTTTTTTTTGAGATTTACCGACATGCCGATATATCCCACAATATCCGCGCGCTCAATAATATCGCGGACAGTCTGATTGGGGATCATACGGTTTTCAGCGTATCGAAAAGATATAAAAAATTGAACTTATCGTCTTTTAAGTCTACAACGGACGGTACCGTATCAGCAGCTAATTTAATACCGCCCATCCCGTCAAAATACTTATGAGATAATAAGGCGGTATTTTTGTATCAGTCGTTTGGACCGGGTCGGCTGGTCAGCGGCGGACTGAATATCATCACCGATATTAATCGCCGGCATTTTCCGTCACCCGTGAACGTCCACTGTCCTTCCGCAGTTCCTTCGGTTATACCGGAAAAATTGCTTTCTACCAATTTGCGGTGTCTACTATATTTGATCCTGTAGGCATAAATTCCTTAATCCATCGGATATTCTTGCTGTTACTGTTGTACGGAAGAACACTGCCGGAGATTATGGTATTACCGATAACTGCGTCAGGGTGTGAGGTGAAGAATTCCAGTCAGTAGGGAAATTACTTCGTGTTTTCCCCCGGCTGATTACATACACATCGCCGTCAGTATAATTGTCCACCCTATACAGCCCAATTGCTCCGCCGACAATAGTACTTGACGGATTGAGCGATATAACATCAGACACCAATGCTGTAGTGTATCCCCAAATCCTAGTATTCGTCACATTACCGTAGATAGAGACGTCATAGTCGATTTTCCCAACCAGTCCGCCTCCGTTCTGACCGGCCTTTACCACAACTTTACTGTAGCCGGTAACAATCCCCGCCTTACCCGTTCCCACCAGCCCCGCCGGCGTTGTGATATGAAATTATTTCAGTTGTATCATCCTGTGCGAAAGAATATCCGGTCACTTTGCTTCTGAGGATATAGCCCGCCAGTCCGCGCTTCCCGACTCGGAGTCTGCGACAGCATTCGGACTCTCTATAACTGTACCCTTCCCAGCCTTAAAATATCCCCGTACGGTCGAATCTTTCGCTATTCCGACCAGTCCGCCGGCTGCTCCTCCTGTAGAAGAAGAAATTATCTTTGATGTATTTGTTCCCGTGTTGTCCGCAGATATAACACCTGCATTGTCAATTACAGCCTTGTTGTGAATTTGGCCCGCCCAGGTTCCGGCATATTTTTTTGCAGATATAACATCTCTGTTGCCCGCCGGAAGTTCGATGATACCGTTTCGGATAGATGCAGATGCGCCATTGACGTACCCGAACAGCCCGGCATTATCTGCTGTAGGTCTGACAGTAAAGAAATTTTTTATCTTAAACCCGTTTCCGTTAAATGTTCCTGTAAACGGTGCCGCTGAAGTTCCCACAGGCTCAAATCCCGCAGAAGTCATCCCGTCTGTTCCCGCATTGGGCAGCGTAATGTCGTTCTTAAGTGTATATGTTGTGCTGAGATTGCGGTTCATTGCCTGCAAATCTTTCCAGTCCCATATATTGCCGGGACTGTAGGTAAAGGTCAGCGTTTTAGCTCTGTTGCTGTCAACAATTTCTACCGGAAACGCAGTATCCGGATCTTTCAGTTTGCTGAGCGCAGAAGATAAGTCGGACTTGGTAAGTTTTATATCTCCCATACTGTCGGAGCGTTTAGTAACGGTTGATACCCCCGCCTTAACTGTGTACGAAACACCGGGTCAAGCCCTGTAATATAATAACATTTTCACTGCCGCTGAACAGTGTTTGATCCAGACCTGCACGGGCTGAAATCTCTAAGGTGCCAAGATAGGTTTTACCGCTGATACTGTTCACTGAATGCACTGCGAGTGTGCCCTCACTCTTCAGAGTGACTGTTCCGGTTTCCTGATCCTGCGCACTGAAATGTTCGTGTACCTACATAACCTACCACCTCCGGCAAACGAGGATCGGCGGCTAATGCAGATTTAATGGTCTCAGGGGTTACTTCCGATGAAAAATAAAAAATAACCCCTTTAACCTGGTACCCCGTAAGGCGCAAGTATACTGACTGACTTGGTTGTCATATCAATGGAGACGATGTCATATGCATCGTCAAAGAATGCGGGGTTCTGCGGGTCGTAAACAGCATCTTCGTCAACAAACATAAAGATACCCCACTGTTGGGCGGATGCTCCCGCTGAATAAGCGGCCGAAGAAACCGAACCTGAAATTCCCCTGTATGCTGATATAGTCAGCATCCGCCCGGCGTCCTTTATTTTTACTGATGTCGCCTGAACATCCCGCAAGAAACAGCATCACGGAGACGGTACTGAGTAATAAAAATTTATTCATAAAAAAAAATTTAAGAAAATTAACAGTAACCGGTCACGAGAAACAAAGACCAACCTGATTTATCATCCGCATCAAACTGATTCAAATTTTATCAAAAAAAAGAAAAAAATCAATCAATTAAGCAGTTTTGTATCTGCACATTCCATTGTAATACTTATGAGGCAATAAGGCGGTATTTTTGTATCAGTCGTTTGGACCGGTCGGCTGGTCAGCGGCGGACTGAAATCATCACCGATATTAACCGCCGGCCATTTTCCGTTCACCTGTGAACGTCCACTGTCCTTCCGCAGTTCCTTGTTTATACCGGGAAATTTACTTTCTACCAGCAGTGCGGTGTCTACTGTACCACCAGTCATAAATTCTTTAATCCATCGGATGTCATTAGATTTCGGTTGGTCATTAGCACTGCCCCACACAAATTTACCGATGGCTGCATAAAGTACAGATGAGTCAACCACCCGTGCAGGACGTGACATTACTTTGGGTTTTTCCCCGGCTGATTACATACACAGAACCGGCAGTGTACGACCGGCACTATAGCTCCCAATTGCTCCGCCGACAAAATTTGAAGCTGAGGCTGAAGTTTTTTGAACATCAGACACCAGTGCTGTAGTGTATCCCCAAGTCTTAGAACTGCTTTCCCCAACCAGTCCGCCCCCGTACCGACCGGCCTTTACCACAACTTTACTGTAGCCGGTAACAGTCCCCAAAATAGCGGTTCCCACCAGCCCGCCGGCGTTGTAATCTGAATATATCTGAGTTGTCTGATCCTGTGCGGTAAAATATCCGGTCACAGTGCTTCTGAAGAATAACCCGCCAGTCCGCCGCTTCCCGAACTCGGAGTCTGCGACAGCGGACGGACTCCGTATAATTGTTCCCGTCCCTGCCTTAAAGTATCCCCGTACGGTCGAATCTTTCGCTATTCCGACCAGTCCGCCAACTGCCCCTGCTGGGGAAGAAATTATCTTTGATGTATTTGTTCCCGTGTTGTCAGAAGATATAACCCCCCACACGGTCAATTAAAGTATTATCTGTAATTTGCCCCGCCCAGGTTCCGGCATATTTATTCGCGGATACAACATTTCTGTTGCCTGCCGGAAGTTCAATAATGCCGTTCTCGATTTTTGCGCCCTTGACGTATCCGAATAGCCCGGCATTATCTGCTGTGGGTCTGTCAACAAAGAAATTTTTTATCTTAAACCCGTTTCCGTTGAATGTTCCTGTAAACGGTTCCGCTGAAGTTCCCACAGGCTCAAATCCCTCAGAAGTCATTCCGTCTGTTTCCGCATTGGGCAGGGTAATGTCGTTTTTAAGTGTATATTCTCTGCTGAGATTGAGACTCATTGCCTGCAAATCTTTCCAGTCCCATATATTGCCGGGAATGTAGGTAAAGGTCAGTGTCTTCACTTTACTGTCCTTGGCTGATGTAATTTCTACCGGAAACGTACCCGGATCTTTCAGATCGCTGAGTGCGGAGGATAAGTCGGACTTGGTGAGTTTTATGTCTCCCATACTGTCCGGCGCGTCTGCTGCCGACTGATACTCCGTTTGCCTTAACTGTGTACGAAAACACGGACTCAAGCCCCTGCAGCGTAATAACAATTTCACTGCGCTGAACAGAGTTTGATCCGGAAGAACTGCACGGTCTGAGATCTCTGAGCTGCCACGATAGGTTTTACCGCTGAGATTGTACA
This sequence comes from Potamilus streckersoni, assembly GCA_016746295.1. Classification (NCBI taxonomy): domain Eukaryota; kingdom Metazoa; phylum Mollusca; class Bivalvia; order Unionida; family Unionidae; genus Potamilus; species Potamilus streckersoni. The sequence continues at coordinate 30,778 of JAEAOA010001795.1, read as the reverse complement.
CGGAAGATGTTGACAACACTTTTTCACTTTTAAGGGTGACAGTTCCGGACTCCTGTTCTTCCCCGCTGAATATATGCACGCCTGTATAGCCTACAACATCGGGAAGGGTAGGGTCAGCGGCCAGCTTATCTTTAAGCGTGGCGGGGGTTCTTCGGAAAACGAATATAAAATATACTCCTTTAACTGAAACCCCGTAAGGCACAAGTATACTGAGCGACTTGGTTGCCATATCAATGGGGACAATGTCGTATGCCTCGTCAAAGAATGCACCGTTCTGCGGGTCGTAAACAGCATCTTCGTCAACAAACATAAAAGACACCCCACTGTTCGGCGGATGCTCCCGCTGAATAAGCAGCCGAAGAGACGGAACTGAAATTGCCCTGTATGCTGAGATAGTCGGTATCCGCCCGGTGCCCTTTGTTTTTACTGATGTCGCCTGAACATCCCGCAAGAAACAGCAGTACTAAGACGGCGTTAAACAGTGATAAAAACTTATTCATAAAAATTTTTTAAGAAAATTAACAGTAACCGGTCACGAGAAACAAAAACCAACCTGATTTACCGTTCAAATCAAACTGATTCGGATTATATCAAAAAAGAAAAAAAATCAATCATTTATTTGGTTTGTATAAAAAGGACACCCATCGATATCAATCATTTGTTTTTATTTAATATTAAGAATATGATGTCCCGGTTATTCGTTTTGATTTTAAAGTAATTTTGTTTCCAATATGATCAACTCACGAAGACAATAATGACTAAGAATTTTTTGCCTGTACGGATATTGGCGGCAACAACCCTAGTATTAATCTTGAATGCCTGTTCCGTGTTTAACCGGGACGGCATGGAAATGCTTAAGAAAGCGACTGTCGAAATCAGGGACATTAAAGTTACGGGTATTAGTTTTGGCACAGAGATTATCACTTCGGACGGTAAAGTCTTTGATGTCAGCAAACCCAATCTTGAAATGTTGCGGTATGTAAAAGACCTTAACTCGAAAAACTTTGACATTAAGGTAAAGAAAATCAATCTGGAAGGAATATTAGCCATTACCAATCCCCATCCTCTCGGCTTTGAGTTAGAAGATGTAACTGCAAATTTTTCACTGGATACAGAGCGTGTGCTTGAGACTGACCGAAAAATTCGGCATTGAAATTCCCTAAAAACTCCACTAAAGAAAATCCGATTAAGGGAGAGATTCCGCTGGATATAAATTTTCTCCGGCTGATGCAGGCGGAAAACATCAATATAGACGGTCAGGCGGGGCTTTTAATTAAAATACTGGGAAAAGGGTTCACGTATGAGTATGAGTTTAAAGAGTCCTATAAGATCCCTAAGGAAGAGATACAGAAAAAGATTGATGCTACTATAGAAGAGTACCTCAAGAAAATCACCGGGTATTTCAATAATGCCGGCGACACTATCGCCGATAGTCTGCCGGAGGATATTAGCGGTCTGCTGAAGCTTTTAAACTAAAGACGGTATAATTCATTCAGAAACTGATTTTTATCATCTTCTCGGTTATATACAAACGTAATATCAGTTAAAAAAAATAACAGCAGATATACGATTTCTGGCACAAATCGTTTATCCTTTTACCACTAAATTCAGTATCTTATCCTGTATATATATAGCTTTGATGAGCTGTTTTGCCGTTCATTTGTTTCTGAATTTTTTCCTGTTCGAGTGCAAGCGCGGGTGATTTCTCTTGTGATATACCGGAGGCAACTGTCAACTGGTCGCGCAGTTTACCGTTAATCTGCACGGGAATGACAACTTCACTCACTTTCAGGTAAGCGGGGTCGTATTTTGGGCCAAGGCTCATGTCGCCAGTGTTGCTGTGCGGAGCCTAAAAATTTGCCATAATTCCTTCGGAAATATGCGGCGCAAAAGGACTCAGCAATAACACAAACGATTTCAGTATAGATAAATTCCGCTCGTGCTTTGCCGTGTAATAATTCACGAATGTCATCATTTCAGAAATTCGCGGTATTGAACTTCATCTTTTCAATATCGTCCGTTACCTTTTTGATGAGTATATGGATTTTACTCAAATCTTCTTCAGTCGGCGGGGTTGAATTCACTGCCGGCAGTAATGTACCGTCTTCATCAGCAATTAAATTCCACGCGCGGTTCAAAAACCGGAAACAGCCGTCAATTCCGTTGGTTTGCCAAGGCTTGCTTTTTTCCAACGGTCCCATAAACATTTCATACACGCCGGAGTGAGTCCGCACCGTGGGACGCCACAACATCATCGGGATTAACCACGTTACCGGCAGATTTGGACATTTTCTGCCCGTCCGGTCCGAGAATAATTCCCTGATTGACCAGTTTAGTAAACGGCTCCGGCGTTGAAACATAACCCAAATCGTACAGTACCTTATGCCAAAAGCGCGCGTAAAGCAGATGCAAAACAGCATGCTCTGCCCCTCCGACATACAAATCGACCGGCATCCAGTATTTTTCTGCCTCTTTTGACCATGCCTGTTCTGTATTGTGCGGGTCGGTAAAACGCAGGTAATACCAACAGGATCCCGCCCATTGCGGCATGGTATTGGTTTCCCGCCGATAATTTTTGTCGCCGCGCGTCACCTGCAGCCAATCTTTTAGGTTGGACAGAGGACTTTCACCGTCTTCTGACGGGCGGTAGTTTTCTGTTTCGGGCAGGCGCAACGGCAGTTCGGACTCGTCCAGCGGATAGGGCATATATTCTTCGTCCAGTAAAACCGGAAATCGGTTCTCCCCAGTAACGCTTGTCGCGAAAACAGCCAATCGCGAAGTTTGTAGGTAATTTTAGCCTGTCCCAAACCTTTTAGTTCAATATAGCGATAATTTTTTCTTTTGCCTGTTTCACATCCAGTCCGTTAATCAGCGGACTGTTAATCAGGATGCCGTCCGCCGCTAACGCTTCCTGATCATAATCATGTCCGTCCTGATGTAACCACGGTAAAATCTTTAATCCGTACTTTTTGGCAAAATCATGATCTCGCTGGTCATGGGCCGGCACGCACATTATCGCCCCTGTGCCGTATGACATCAGTACATAGTCAGATGTCCATATTGGAATTTCTAAATCGGTCAAAGGATTGACTGCATATGCACCGGTAAATATACCGGTTTTATCTTTAGCGTCAGCAGTACGCTCCAGTTCGCTTTTGGATGCACACACCTGAATGTACTCTTTAACTGCACTTTTGCGGTCAGCAGTTGTAATTTGTTCTGTAAGCGGGTGTTCCGGCGCGATCACACAAAATGTGGCTCCGTAAACGGTATCCGGACGTGTAGTAAATACCTCAATAAACAGCGTTTGTTCCTTTCACGGGGAATTTTATCTGCGCACCGTGGAGATTTTCCAATCCAATTGCGCTGCATTTCTTTAATTGGTCGGGCCAATCAAGTCCGTCCACATCTGCCAGAAGGCGGTCTGCATAAGCGGTAATTTTCATCAGCCATTGGCGCAGTTTCTTACGGTATACCGGGTTGCCCCCCCGATTTCTGATTTTCCGTCCACCACCTCTTCATTTGCCAATACCGCACGTAACTCGGGCACCAGTTCACCGGAGCCTCTGCCTGATATGCCAGATCTTTTTTGAAAATTTGCAGGAATATCCACTGCGTCCATTTATAATAATTTACGTCTGTGGTGTTAATTTCACGATCCCAGTCGTAAGAAACCCGAGTTCCGTGAGCTGGCGCTTAAAGTTGGCGATATTGCGGTCAGTGGTTTCCTTCGGATGGGTACCTGTGCGGATGGCAACCTGCTCTGCCGGCAGTCCGAACGCGTCCCAGCCCATACAGTGCAGAACATTAAACCCGTTCATACGCTTGTACCGCGAGACAATATCCGTTGCTGTATAGCCTTCCGGGTGCCCACGGTGTAATCCGCTTCCTGACGGATAAGGGAACATATCCAGAATATATTGTTTGGGCTTCGCAGGGTTGATCTCGGCTTTAAACGTTTTGTGCTTTAACCAATAGTCCTGCCACTTTTTTTCTATTTTTTTGAAATTGTACGCCATAATCTGGTGATTTCAGTCAAATGTCTTAACTGTCAGGGAAGTCAGACCGCAGACAGTTACCAGTTGGAAGTTGAATAAATTAATTATGTATAGGATATGGGAGTTTTCTGTCAGAAAAATATCCCAATTCTTTCGGTACGTAATCCTAAAAAGAACGGTTTTTCCGGGTCAAAGGACAGATATATCATAGAGCCGCGTGCGCGGATATTCTTCATCTCTACATAGCCCCACTCGCGGCTGTCGTTGGGATTTCGCCGGTTATCTCCCATGGCAAATGCTTTGCCCTCCGGGATAACAATATAAATGTATTTCAGGTTAGGCGGATAACCTGCGTCATAAAAAGGATCATATCCCTCTTCCCGCTTGCCGTTAATATAGACATCTTCTCCGTCTATAATCACCCGGTCTCCTTCCAGTGCCACCGCACGTTTTAAAAATCCATACAGGTCGCTAATAGGGCTCATCCATATCTGCAAAAATACCGATAATTCCGCTTAACAGCGGCACGGTCAAAGATTTCACTGTATCATACGTGCTGTACCAAACGGTGTTACACACTTCCGGATTGGTTGGGCGCGGGAAGATAATTACATCGCCTTTTTTTACGTCATCTCCTCCAAATTTGTAATCAGTAAACGGAACGACAAACCCGTACGCGTGCATGTTCGCAAAGAGGTGATCTCCTGCTGAATAGTGGGGATCATCGAGCCGGAAGGCACACGAAACGGGGCATATAACATGTACGAAACACAAAGCTACAATAAACGCGAATTCAGAGCCTCTGTCCATTCACGAATTGTTTTGTTTTTTTATCCAGCGTTCAAGATTAATCAGTTTTTTCATATTTGGCGACGGTGATTAGGGACATACACACAAAATTGACGGGTGTAATGTGGATTGTTTTAATCAAAAAACAACTTACTATAACAGGCTGATGTTTTAGTATGAATGCGTATGCACACATTCATCTGTATTTTACCCGCCACGGAGGAAAATCAATAACGGGTGCAACAATATGACACGGGCAAATAAGTTGCCGCGGACATCGATCATATTAAAAGAACGATATTTTTTCAGAAAAAAAGGAATATGAAAATTGATTATGTATCCGCAGGCATCAAACCGGAAAGCTTTGAGGAGCTAATCAGACTGCTGATAAAGGGTATTTCGTCTATTTCGGCCGGCTAAAAAGGACAGCGTGGCGCAGGCAGGTAATGGAAAGAGAATCGTTGCCTGTACCATATATGGGAAACGGGATCGCAGTAACCGCACTGCCGTACTGCCGATGTCAGCCAGTATCTGTACGGCGGTTGCACTGCGCAAAAGACCGGTATTGTTTGAAAAATAATCGGATAAAGCTGCAAGCGTGATTATTTCTGGTGGTATCGCCGGCGGATGACTCCAAAGCCCATCTGCGGCATTTAGCTAAAATGGCCCGTCTGTAAAAAAGAGGGATTACGGATATTTTAACGGACGCAGCGGAGCGAAAACAACTGGAGCAGGTGCTGACTGAATTGACCGGGAACGAATAAAAAAAATATCATTCACAGCAATAAATAAACGGCAGGTATAATTTTTATTTTATGGATAATTTCAAAAATAACCCATCTGTTATGGTTCCGGATATAGATCGTGAAAAATGTATATGCCGGTTACCGTGCGTGGTCCCGTCTGCTGGATATAGTGCTGATAAACGCTCTTCTGTTGATATTACTCAAGCGGACGGCGATATTGCCGGCGAAGATTTTATCGCGGGACTATGTGGTGTATTACGGTGTAGCGTCATTTTTTGGCGGACAGACGCCGGGGGCGTTATACCGTCAGAACGGCGATAGTTCATCAGGATGGCAATACACCCCCGCTTTTGGCAGATATTTATCCGCGATGTCCTATTTTTGCCGCTGACTCCGCTGATATTTATCCAATGGGTGTTTGGGTCTGGCATATGCACACGACCGTATTTCCGCTTTTATATTTGGTACGCAGACTTCCGGCTTCTAACACCGGCATCTGCCGATGCGACAAACTCTTCATTATCTGTAAAGAAGAAACAGTTACTGCATTAGTACAATCTAACCGGTCGGGAATTGGCTCACCAAATCTTCAGCAATCGATGACACACAGTCACAGTATAACGCGCCCAGAAGATACGCCTGTTAAAATGGAGGACATCCGTGTCAGTGGAAAACGCCCGCCGTCAAATTAACGACCTGCTGGTGCAGGGGAGGCTGGCATCCCGGTCCGCTCAATTCCGAATTTGAAAAACAGTTTGCACAATACTGCGGTACAGCAGATGCGGTGTCCTGTGCTAACGGCACCCAAGCCCTCCATGTGATATGGGCGGCATTGGGTATTAAACCCGGTACCAAAATCATTACCACCCCTTTACCTTTATCGCCAGCAGTAATTCCATCGCATTCAGCGGAGCCGTGCCGGTTTTTGCGGATATTAATCCGGAAACTTACAACCTTGACCCCAACCGCGTTGAAGATTTACTCCGACAGCATTCGGACATCAAAACCGTCCTGCTGGTCAACCTTTACGGACTGCCTGCGGATGTTGAGGCTTTTCAGACACTGAAAGAAAAATACGGACTGACGATTGTTGAAGACTGCGCACAATCACACGGTGCAGCTTACAGGGACAAACGGACAGGGTCTTTATTTGATGCGGCGGCATTCAGTTTTTACGCCACTAAAAATGTATACTGCGGAGAGGGGGGATGTGTATTTTCCGCGACCCCGAACACACACGGAATTGCGCGCAAACTGATTAATCACGGACGCAAGGACGGCTATGAACATGATATGATCGGGTATAATTACCGCATGACCGAGATTCAGTGTGTAATTGGATTGATGCACTGTCTAATGCCGATGCGCATACTGCCCGCCCGGATTGAGAATGCCGGCTTTTACCTGCCTGCCTGCCCGACACAGTGAAAGTGCCGCATGTCCCGGACGGATATACCCATGTATATCACCAATATGTTATCCGCGCGCCGCACCGGGATAAGCTTAAAGCATATCTGCATGACATGAATATTCAGGCAAATATTGTTTACCCTATCCCAAACCACAAGCAGGAAGCGTATATTTCACATTTTCCGGAGATGAAGAACTTGTCCTTGTCTCTTGCAGAGCAGGCATGTCAGGAAGTATTATCCCTGCCGGTGCAGCCTTTTCTCACTGAAGCGGATTGTAAGTATGTTTCGGATGCAGTCAGCGATTTTTACCGGACGTTATAATCTTATCATTTTTGTCATTTTTAACGGGCATAATACAGAAACCGCTGACATGAAACCCATCAGAGTAGGTGTTATCGGCACGGGCTATCTCGGACGTTTTCACGTGCAGAAATATCAGATGTGTCCTAAATCAGAATTGGTGGGGATATATGAGAGTGACCCCGCGCGCGCGCAGGCAGTAGCAAAAGAATTCGGCTGTACTGCCTTTTCTTCACCGGCGGAACTGCTGAAACATACGGAATTGGTCAGTATTGCAGTACCAAGCAGTCTGCACTATGAAATTGCCAAACAGGCACTGCAAAGCGGTGTACATACTCTCATTGAAAAGCCGATTACGACTAAAATAGAACACGCAGATGAACTGATTCGTCTGGCGGCAGAAAAAAAACTTAAAATTCAGGTAGGGCATCTGGAACGCTATAATCCTGCATTCGTGCGATGCTGCCTGAAATTAAAAATCCCATGTATATTGAATGTACGGCGCGCTAATCGCTATGTGAGGCGCAATATTGATGTCAGTGTGTTGCTTGACCTGATGATACATGATGTGAACCTGATACAGCGGGTGAACCCCCATCCGATTGTCGCTCTGGAAGCGTTGGGGGCGGCAGTGCTGTCCGACAGTTTCGATATTTCCACTGTCCGCATGAAATTTTCCAACGGCAGTGTTGCCGACCTCAGGGCCAGCCGGCTGGCACATAAAGGTGAGCGCAAAATCCGCATTTTCCAGAAAAATGCCTGTCTGGTAATAGATATGCTTAATCAGCGCAATATGTTTTACCGCAAGACAGTTTCACAAGAGGGTGAGCCAATAATTGATAAATACATGGAGAAATTTGAGCGGCAGGATCAATTTTGGCTGAAATTAACAGTTTTATTGATGCTGTCCGTAATAATACCGAACCTGAAATTAACGGACAGGAAGGGCGGGACGCGCTTGAAATCACTCTCAAAGCAATAGAGCAGATTCAGAAAGCAGATTTTTATCCGCCGGAATTGGATTGACAGCTTTATCCATTAGTGACTGTGATTTCTTCTGCATTCAATTTTAATCCGGTGCGTGTTATCTCTCCGGGAATGTGTGCATGATGCTGAAGATTATGTTCACCGCCGGGGAGGCATCAGGGGATATGCATGCCGGTAATCTGCTGAAGGAAATTACCCGGCAGTATCCGCAGATAACAAGTTTTGGGATTGGCGGTGAAATCTTAAAGTGCGGGTACGCATCTGCTGTACTCCGTCACTGATATGGCGGTGATTGGTTTTAGTGAAATCATCAAAAAGCGTAAATTCTTTAAATCGGTTATCAGTCATCTGTCATCCGTTTTAGATAAGGAGCGTCCGGATGTGCTGATTGCTGTGGATTACGGCGGTTTTAACTTAAGGTTTATCCCCCATGCTAAAGCGCGCGGTATTCCGGTAATTTATTATATTTCCCCGCAGGTGTGGGCATCACGTCCAAAGCGGGTGGAAATTATCAGACGGTACGCCGATAAAATTATTGTGCTTTTTGCCGTTTGAAGTCGGTTTTTATCGCCGGCGCGGAGTGGAGGCACTTCATTTTGGCAATCCGCTGGCAGATGCGGTCAAAATAAGCTGTTCACGTGCGGAAATTGCGTTGCGGTACGGACTTGACCTGAATAAACGCTGGGGTCGCTCTGTTGCCGGGCAGTCCGCCGGCGCGAAGTTAAATGGCATTATCCGCTGATGGAAAAGTCAGCCGCACTGATTTCAGCGCAGGTGGCGGATATACAGTTTATCCGCTGTATTCCCTCGGGGGTATCGCCGTTTTATGAAGAAATGCCGCCGGCGGACGATATGAAATCCGTTGAGGGGGATACTTATAATATTGTCGGACATTCTGATTTTGCAATTGTCTGTTCCGGTACTGCCCACACTGGAGACCGCCTTACTCGGTACCCCCGATGGTGATTATGTACAAAACGGACTATTTTACATATTGGGTGGGGCGTCATCTGTTGAGAGTGAAGCCCGATTTCAAATTCGGGATGCCGAATATTATCACCGGTAAAGATGCCGTGCCGGAGTTTTTGGCGTATAATACCAAGACTGCTGCGGAACTGCCCGGGCAGATGGCATCCGCAGCAATTAAATATCTGACTGTTCCGGCTGAAATGGAGAAACTGCGTACGGAAATTGCCGGGGTTAAAATATTACTGCCGCCGTCAGATGCTTACCGGCATACGGCGGAGTATATTTTAAGTTTCCTCGCAAAAAAGAACGGTCATGAATCATTATAAATCCGTTTCAAAATAATTTATTATTTCAGAATCCGCTTCAGGCAATGAATCTCCGTAGTTACATTTTTTACCGTCTGCTGAAGTTCTTTCTGGTAACAGCGGGCGTACTCAACATGCTGTCGCTGATTAAGATAGTCACCGAGACCTTTTCATTTCTGAACATCGCCGATATATGGAGCGTTCTGGTGTTAGTGCTTTACCCTATTCCGTATATCAATCTGAATGTTATCCCGATTGCCATGCTGATTGCTGCGTATATGACTGTGCGACAGTTATCGCTGAATTCAGAAATCACAGCTATGAAGGCATCCGGTATTCCGTTTACGTATATTCTTAAGCCCATGTGTTCACTGATGGCTATTGTTGCGGCGGTGCAGGCAGTGAATGTATCTTATATCAGTCCGTATTTTCTGCATCGTTTTGAAGAAGAAAAAATTAAGCTGGGCAAAGATCTGTTTTTGAGTTCGCTGGTACCCGGAAGTCCTAACCAGTTTGGGGACAGTATGATTTACTTTTCAAAAATGGGACAACAGTTAAGTCTGGAGGATGTGCTGGTAGTAAATCAGGTACACGAAGAGTTTAAGATTATTCAGGCGGATACGTTGAGCGTTAAGGCATCCCGGAGAATAACAAAGCCGTATTTCAGCTTAACAACGGCAAACTTATCAGCGGTATCCCTGAACAGGCACAATTTGAGGAGTTGAGCTTTAAAACGATGATTGTGCCGTCTGTCCTGAATGAAAAAGTATTTGACCAATTGACGTTGCGCGGTTTGATCCCAACCAAAGCAAACTGGAAGAACTGATTGACCGGCGTAAGGAAGAACTGACAATTAATGATATGCTGTATGTGGTAAACTCGCCGGAAACAAGCCCGGAGGACTACATTAATTACCTGACGGCGATATACCTGTTTTTTTATAATGTATTCACTATCTTCGCCCTGCCGATTGCGGTGGTGCCGGCGGCAAGCGAAAACCCGCGCGGGGCGGTGATAAAAATTATAAATTATCTTTTTTCTGGTGATTGTGATGGTCAATTTTTTATATGCTCCAGCTGACCACCCGTTCCGCCGAACCGGCGGCATCCATCCGGCGTCATTATTCATCACACCGTTTATTTTTATGGCGTTTGGCCTATTTTTTATCCGGCGGAAAATCTGATTTCTGCAATATCCGAATAAACACAGACATAACCTTTATTGCTTTGAATTTAACTGATTTAGTCCCTATTATTCAATTATCCGTAAGTCCGGTATTAATGTTTTCCGGTATGGCATACTGTTACTTACGATGACCAACCGTTTCGGACGTATTATTGATCGCACGCGCTATTATGCCAATGACGCCAATCACCAAAAAGGAACTGCGCATGATAAAATGATTGCCGAACTGCGCATCCTGTGGAAACGGGCAAGGGTAATGCGGGCGACAATTTTTCTGGCTTCAGCCGGATTGTTGTCCGCAGGGTTAATGATTATAGCACTTTTCAGCGGTACCCTGTTTCAAATCAATACAGGCAATATTGTTATCGGAACGTTTTTAGTATGTATGGGGTGTGAGATTGTGTCGCTCGTGTTGTTTATCATCGATATTGACCTGTCGCTTAAGGCACTCGCGATGGAAATGCCGTTCAGCGAATTTTGAAGCCCTGCAATAAGAACAGACCTGATAAATTAAAAATAACCGTTGTTATTTGATCGTTATGAACCTGCCTGACAGCACACTTTATACCTACATAGACCGCGAGGTTCACCACACGCTCTACTTTCTGGAGGGGCAAAAACTGACCGCAGATTTAATCACCCTGCACATGCTGCATCCGTCGGTATTAAACCTGTTCCGTTCTTTACTGCTGTCTTCTGTACTGATGACCGCGTATCTGAAAAAAAGGGGAACGTATCGGAGTTTATCTGGATGATCCTAAATCGGATATATATCTGAAAGCGGAAACCGGATTTGAATATCCGGTAAGGGCATTGGTAGTGCCGGCAGATGCAGAAGTAAAGGGAAACCGCTTTAGCGGTATCCTGCGGCTGATGAAGTTTGCCCCGCATCAGCATGAACCTTAATCAGTCCATTGTCGAAATTGATAACCTCACGCCCGAAGAAATCTGCAGCATCCTGCCGGAAAAATTATATCAGTTCCGCGCACGCATTTATATTTCACCTGAAACCGACCGTGCGTTTATGTTTGCCCGTCTGCCGGGAAGCGGACGGGATGAAACAGATGCTGATATTGCCGTTGCTTTCAGTCGTATGTGCAAAGAAAATGAAAAATTTGCGATGGAAACGATTAATCACGCGGGTGAGTTTGAGCCGCAGTTTTTTGCCGCACGCTTTGCCGGTAAAGGCTTTAAAGCACTCCACATCAGGCCGGTGTTTACCGGATGCGATTGTACGTCTGAACGGGTTATGGTTTCGCTGGCATCTATCGGTAAAGACGAACTTAAGACTGAATTCCGGCATGCAGATCCTCTTGTGATTAACTGCGACTTCTGTAAAAAAGAATATCGTATTCTGAAGCTGAAATGACTCATTTTTTGGAACACATTCACTGAATATCTTAACAGTATGAAAGAGTTAGTTAAAAAAAGTTTTAATATTGCGTATGTCACTGCTTTTTTGCTGCTGTTGCCGACACTGCTGGCAGTTGCGCAGTATTCCGGGTTAAAACCGGGCATCCGGCTGATGCTGTTTGGGGTTAGTTTTTTCCTGTTTGTTCTGCTCACTGTCTGGATTACAGTGTACCGTATTTTGAAATCAAACATCGCTCCCTGCAAAAATAACGCGGATAAATGTCAAAAACCCTGCGCGGTGACCTGTTTCTGCTGACCGCTGCTTTTTTGTGGGGGCTGACCTTCATTGCTCAAAAGCAGGCAATGACAGGAATGGGGGCGTTTACCTATAGCGGTATTCGTTTCCTGTTAGGAGGATTATGCCTGTTGCCGGTATTACTTACACAAAGGGATATTCATCAAAAAATAGCCACAGTCCTGCGTCCGTCTTTACTGGTATACCCACTCGGGCTTAGTTTTTTTCTGTTCTGGGGGATTGGCCTACAGCAGTGGGGGATTTTGTATACATCCCCTACCAACAGTGCTTTGCTGACGTCTGTTTATATTCTGTTAGTCCCGATGCTGCTTTCGTTCGCAGGGAGGCGGATTTCTTTGCATGTCTGGGGTGCATCTGTGGCGGCATTCATCGGGTCCGCATTGCTGATGATAAATGACATCTCCGATTTTAACCGTTTTAATCCGGAGACCTGCTTAGTATCGTGTGTGCGTTTTTTTGGGCGGGGCATATCATTTTCATGGAAAAAGTCACCGCCCAACGCATCAGCCCGATTTTAATTGCAGTTATACAAAGCTTTGTTGCCGGCGGTATATCTTTAATGCTGGCAGTCATCTATGAGGCACCTGCGTGGGGACTGCTGAAGGACTTTGCGCCGGAGTTTTTGCTGGGCGGAGTATTATCAATCGCGGTGGGATTTACCTTACAGATATACGGACAGCGCGATTCACCGCCCACCATGCCGCGGTTATTTTAAGTCTGGAAGCCCTTCTTCGCCGCCTTAGCAGATTTTTTATATTACGGAACAGTCCTGACGTACAGCGCATATTTTGGCGCACTGCTCATGCTGGGAGCAGGAATATATGTGCAGTTGACCCCTTTATTGTTCAAATCGCGCAGACGTGTAAATATCAGATGAATATTATTAGTATTTAAGCGGCACCCTTTGCCAAGTGCCGTTTCCGCGCGCAGTATATCCCATAATCTCCAGCCCGGTCAGTTTTACCACCAATTCCTGAAACCCAATTTCCAGTTTTTCTGCCATGATTTCCTCGTGAAGTTCCCCTTCTGAGAGCAGTGTCAGGATGCGGATTTCATCCGGGTCGGTGACTTCCGGCGGTACTGCTGTACGTTGGACGGAATAATCTTTCTCGGACGCGGGTTTACTTTCAAACAGAGCGCGCTGTGATTTCGGGTAACAACTCGCGGATAATATCATCTGCCGACATCAGCAATGTTGCGCGCGACTGCTGTATGAGTCGGTTACAGCCGAAGAAATTAAGATTGTCCGCCTGCCCGGGCAATGCAAACACATCGCGGTTCTGCTCCAGCGCGTAGCGTGCGGTAATCAGTGAACCGCTTTTTTCACCTGCCTCCATGATCAGTACCGTTTTGGACAGCCCGCTGATAATCCGGTTGCGCAACCGGAAAATGTACACTCAACGGAGCAGATGTACAGGGCAGTTCGGTCAGGATACAGCCGCCGGTTTCAATAATCTGTTGCGCCAAGCGCGGTATTTGACGGCGGATAAATATTAAATATGCCCGAACCGAGTACCGCTGACGTTTTCAATTCTGCTTTCAGTGCACTGCGGTGGGCCACGCTGTCAATCCCGTAAGCCAAACCACTGATAATAGTTACATAGGGGATTTTTTGCGACAGTTCTTCTGTGAGTTTTTCGGTAAAACGCGACGCGTACGGGAGTTTTTTGCGTGATCCGACAATGGCAATACACGTCTGCGACAGGCAGTCGATACTGCCTTTGTAGAACAACACCGCCGGCGGGCTGTGGATTTCTTTAAGCAAGGGGCGGGTATTCTTCGCAGCGAAACGTACACCAGCTGATTGGTGTTTTTCCAGCAGTTCTCTTTCTTTTTCTGCCAGTTCAATGATTTGAGCGGTGGTGGTGCCTTGACAGAAAACTGCGCGCAGACTTGTGTCAAAACTTCGCGACGCGCGGGTTCGTCCATTCTTCCGTGTCTACTGCCGGCATGAGGGCGTCAATGATTTTTCTGATTTTGACCGGACCCAATCCGGGTACCAGCCACAAATCCAAAATCAGTTGTTTCATTTATTGTGAATAGGGGTTATTTATCTGCGCTGTCATCAGCCCCCAATTCTGCTTTTGCCAGTCCTGCGGCAATACTCCCGGGATAAAGAGAGCTGTGCGCTGATAATAAAACCGGCTTTATCCGGGTCTTTGCGGGATGTGTAAATTCTCCCCAGCATAAATATGGCGTCCGCAGTTTTATAACCTTTATCCGGTGTACCGTGTTCGTATTTGGTCAGAATTTCGCGGAAGTAACGATCGGCAAAAGCTGTGTTACCTGTTTGCCAGTAAGACATTGCCAGCCAAAACAGCGCGTTGTCCGCGTAGTCTTCCTGCGGATAGCGACGGATAAAATTGAGGAAATCCTGGATGGCGGCGTCATATTTCTTGTTCAGAAAATTTGTGTAGCCGTCATTTATATAGTTTTTTGGACGCCGGAACGCTTTGAGTCTTAATCGGCAATGCCGGGGGGGGCTGATGCTGTCATCGGTGTATGATTTAGCCGTGGAAGTACGGAGAGGTGTTTTTCCCGCAGGAGTTTTCAGAGCCGGCACCGCCCTTTTTATCCAACGTTGCCTGGGTTAATGCACCGGAGCCTGTCGGGGTCAGTATCGCATTCAGCTGAAGTTCATTTTCCGGTTCGCAGGGCAATCGTTTCCGGTGCAATATTGCCCGACGGCGATCTCTTCCCCGTCCCGCATCTGACTGTTTCAGTTTTTATAACTTTCCCTCCATAGAAGCAAGGACTCTTTTGTATTTTTCTGCCTCTTCCGGAGTGTTTTGATTTCTTCAGCGTGCTGTTTTTTCTGATCTTCCTGTACACGACGCAGGGATAAGTTTTCGCGCTTCAGGACTTCATTTTCAGATTGAAGCTCGGTCAGGCGCAGTTCAGGGTGTCCAGAGGATATACATCCTCTCCTCCCTCCGGCGTTCCGGGGTCAGCGGCAACACAACTCATTACTAATACCGGCAGTAAAAAAATAAGACCGGATATAAATGTCCGCACTTTCATAAATCAGTTGTCAGGTATAATCAGCCGCCGGATTTGGTTTCAAACCGCTTCAACTGCCTTGATAAATTCTTCCGCCGTTTGTTCCTGATTGTTATTTTTCAGGGCTTTCACCAGTTTTTCTGATACGCGCGGTGCGCCGCTGTAAGTAGGGTAATCCCGTAAAATCAATCTGAAACGATTGACGGAAGCGGAATAAAGCTTCTGTTTATAATACCAGTCCCCGATATTTTCTTCAATCAGTGCCAGTTTTTCTACCGAGCGCGCGAGAATATCCTGCACCATCTCCAGATAAACGCTGTTGGGGTAGATAAAATAAAATTCTGATAATTCAGAATGGCTTCTTTTATACGGTGAAGCATCTGTGTGATGCACCATCAGCTTGGACTCATTGAGCAGATAATTGAGAATCACAACCTGAGACAACGCGTAGGGGTACCAGATGACTGTTGCGGTTGGTATCCATAAACAGCTTGTAATATATTTCCGATGTTTTCAGCGAGGCCGTTGTGCCTTCTGCAAAGTAGGAGTCTGCCAGCAATAAATAAGCATAGCCTGCATAGCGGGTTCCGCTGTGTTCGGCAATAATTTTTTCCCATGGCTCCCGGGAATTCGAAGCGTTACCGTCATAAAATGCAAATAGCGCATCATTATATGATTGCCGCAAGCCCAGATCGGGTCTTTTTCGGCGAGCAGGAAACGGCTGACAGCACGGTCAGTATGGTAAGGATTGTCCAAAAAAGGAGTCTTGCAGTCATATTTGGAGAGTATAGCATTAACAATGCCGGGAGAGCCTTACAGATAGCTATGTTCCGGTGCCGGCGACACGGATTTTTTGGGATTGCGGCTCAAAAATGATATTAGTATAGGGGGGGACGCTTTCGGTAATCCAGACGTTTGCGCCGATAACGCTGTGTTTACCGATAACTGTCTTACCGCCCAAAATGGTGCTTGCCTGCGTATATCACCACGTTATCTTCTACGGTTGGGTGGCGTTTGCTGCTGCGTATCAGATTACCTTCCGGGTCTTTCTTAAATGATAACGCGCCCAGCGTAACATGCTGATATAACTTGACGTGGTTCCCGATAATCGTTGTCCCGCCAATCACAACTCCGGTACCGTGATCAATAAAAAACGAACTTCCGATAACCGCGCCCGGATGAATATCAATGCCCGTTTGACGGTGGGCGTATTCTGTAATCATGCGCGGAATCAAGGGAATCCCCAGACGGTATAACTCATGTGCCGCACGGTAAAGCGCAATAGCGTATATACCCGGATAACACAAAATAATCTCTTCGCGGCAGGTGGCAGAGGGATCTCCGTAATAGGCTGCTTCTGCGTCTGTTCCCAATATATTCCGGATACTGCCGATTTTATCCAGAAATTGCAGACTCAGACTCTGTGCTTGTTGGGTGCAATCATTTTCACATGCCTGCGGGTTTTGGTGGCGGATACTCGAAGCAACCTCCGGATACAGTACATTGTATATTTGGGTCAGTTTAGACTTCGTCCACGCGCTTAAGTCATGCATCATATGCTTTTCATCACAGATAAAGCCCGGAAACAGAACAGTGATAATATCGTCAGAAATCCGCTTAACCTTGGTGTAGGACGGCAGATTCAGACCGCCGGTATGGTTAATATTACCGGGTTTCTGATACGCGGCATAGAGCTCCGCCGCCACCCGCTCAATTTTAGAAACTGCCGGATTATCCGGTGTATCTTGAAGGCGGGGTGTGTGTGTGATGTTATCTTCAGCCATTACACAGAGCAATAAACCGGGATTAATAAACGATAAAAATAACAGATAAGTGAACTGCATTGTACCGATGTTGCTTATAAAAGTCCGGACTGCAGTCGTAAAGATTAATGCTTAACTTATATACCTCTTTAGGTAACGTCCAGAGATATTTTTTTGATGCACATATTTAGGCATAACGGAAAGTGTAATAAATATTATGCGCTCTCAACCATCTTTTTCACACCTAATTAACACACCGTATATCCAAATATACGGTTAATCTTCGGTGTCCCGATCAAGGATCAGCGGACGGTAGATACCGCGCTTGAGGGTTGCTGAAGCCAGTTTATCAGATAAATGACGTCTTCAGTAGCAGGTATATTGTGCTGTGAAAGTATATCGAGAGAGGTATCACGATATAAAATGGTTTTGAAAAGCCTGTAACAGTCTGAAAGTGCATTTATCCGCTCGCGACTGATCCCTGCTCTGCGCAAAGCAACTGAATTGAGTTTATATACAGCAACCGGATTGCTTCCGACCAGCACAAACGGCGGAACATCCTTACGAATAGCTGCGCCGCCGGCAAGCATAGCATAATCCCCAATCCGGCAAAATTGGTGGATCGCATTAAGTGCCAATACAGCATTATTGCCTACGCGGACGTGTCCGGCGATAACTGTTCCGCCAATTGTACACTGGTTTCCGATTTGGCAGTCATGCCCTATGTGCGTCTGAATCATAATATAGTTATTATCACCTATCACAGTCGGCTCAACCGTACCCAAATGAACGGAAATATGTTCACGGAACACATTATGATTGCCGATAATAAGCGGGTGACTTTCGTCAGGATTATGCCGGGTATGTTGCGGCAGTCCGCCGAGAGTCGTAAACGACGATATACGATTCCCTGTCCCCATCCTGACTTTTGACTTAACCACCACGTGTGTGTCCAGAAAACAGTCATCCCCAATTTCTGCATCAGCCTCAATCACACAATATTCGCCGACAGATACATTCTTGCCAAGTCTGGCATCCGGATGGATAACTGCCGTATTTGCAATTGCCATAGTTATTATCTGAATAAATTTTTTGAAACTAAAACCTTATGTTTTTGATGCTGATGTTGCTTACAGACCGCTTGTCAGCGGAGAGTCAAAATCTGTATAAAACTGTTTTCATATGCTGCCGGAAGGCGTATAGTATTCTTTCCGTTGCAACAATTACTGCACGTTTATCCAGTTAAATTACATATCTAAAATATATACCTCAACTTATACCTTTATGTTAAGTCCGGAAAAAAAGAAGTCAATTGAAATGGCGGTATCCCAAATTGAAAAGCAGTACGGCAAGGGTGCTATCATGAAAATGGATGAACAAACTCAGCAGCGCCACCCGGTAATCAGCAGCGGTGATATTGGGATAGATTTAGCTTTGGGCATCGGAGGGTTGCCGCGCGGGCGGATTGTTGAAATTTACGGACCCGAGTCCTCCGGTAAAACCACCCTGACTTTGCATATCATTGCCGAATGCCAAAAACTGGGGGGTGTGGCGGCATTTATTGATGCTGAACACGCACTGGATGTCAACTATGCGCGTAAACTCGGCGTAAATATAGACGATATTTTGCTCTCACAACCGGATTACGGGGAACAGGCACTTGAGATTGCAGATATTTTGGTGCGGAGTGCGGCGGTGGACGTTATCGTAGTGGACTCAGTCGCCGCGCTCGTTCCCAAATCTGAAATTGAAGGAGAAATGGGCGACAGTCAGATGGCATCGCAGGCGCGCCTGATGTCCCAGGCACTGCGTAAACTGACCGCCACCATCGGACGCTCAAACACCATCCTGATTTTCATTAATCAGTTGAGACAGAAAATTGGTGTGGTGTTCGGTAATCCGGAAGTAACGACCGGCGGTAACGCACTCAAATTCTACGCCAGTATCCGTCTGGATATTCGTAAAATTAATACCATCAAAAGCGGTGAAGACGTCACCGGCAACCGTGTCCGTGTCAAAGTCGTCAAAAATAAGATGGCGCCGCCGTTCGGCAGCTGGGAATTTGATGTGGACTTTGGCGCGGGCATTTCCCGCTTTGGGTCAATTCTGGACATCGCGGCTGAACACGGCATCATCAAAAAAAGCGGCGCGTGGTACGCGTACGGCAACGACCGCATCGGACAGGGCAGAGACAACGCCAAGCAGTATCTGCGGGAAAATCCTGCAGTTGCAGACAAAATAGAACAGGAAATCCGTGAAAAATTTGGTCTGACAGAAGGCTCCGCAGCCAAAGAACCGGTTAAACTGTCATCAGCTAAAGGCTCCAAAGATACCGATGATACCGGTGCCGAATAATAATAACTCCTGCCTGTTATCCTGATATGACTTTTCTGCCGCAGGAAATCATCCGTAAAAAACGTGACCGGCAAATCCTGTCCGCGTCTGATATTCAGAAATTTGTCGCCGGGATTGCGTCCGGCGGTGTCAGCGAAGCACAGGCCGCCGCGTTCACGATGTCTGTATTTCTCAACGGGATGGACGCCGATGAGATTCTGACCCTGACCCAATCGATGAAGGAATCCGGTCAGGTGCTGAAATGGGACAGCATGGACGGCCCGGTAATTGATAAACACTCCACCGGCGGGGTGGGCGACAAAGTGTCGCTGATGCTCGCGCCGATTGCCGCCGCCTGCGGGTGTTATGTGCCGATGATTTCCGGACGCGGACTGGGCCACACCGGCGGTACGCTCGACAAAATGAACGCCATCCCCGGCTACAACACCAACCCGGACATTCCCGCGTTTCAGCGCATCGTGCGTCAGGTCGGCTGTCTGATTATCGGACAGACCAAAGAAATGGCCCCGGCTGACCGTATTCTGTACGCAGTCCGCGATGTGACGGCGACTGTGGAGTCCGTTCCGCTGATTACGGCGTCCATCCTCTCTAAAAAACTGTGTGCCGGGCTTGACGCGCTGACGATGGACATCAAAACCGGCAACGGCGCGTTCATGGACAGCCTGCTACGCGCGGAAGAACTCGGGCAGTCCATCAAAACGGTGGCGGAAAAGGACGGCGTCCGCACCGGCGTGCTGATTACCGATATGAACGAAGTGCTGGGGCGCACCGCCGGCAACGCGCTGGAGGTCTTTGAAGCGGTCAGTTATCTGAAAAATGAAAATCCGGAGCCGCGTCTGAAAGCGGTCACCGATGCCCTGTGCGTCAACATGCTGATGATTGCGGGAATATGCAGAACGGAGGCGGAGGCAGAAGAGAAAGTCCGCACGGCACTTACTTCCGGTAAAGCACTGGAAAAATTCGCGGAGATGGTCGCGGTCAACGGCGGCCCGGCAGATTTTTGTGACCGCCCGACGCCTACATGCCCGCCGCACCGGTGATACAGCCGGTCAGCGCAACGGCAGACGGTTATATCGCCCGGCAGGATACGCGCCGCATCGGGCTGGCAGTCACCGCCATGGGCGGGGGGCGCATCCGGACGTCCGACCCGATTGATTACCGGGTGGGCTTTGCAGACATCCGCCCGCTCGGGACAGCCGTGAAACGCGGAGATGCACTCGCAACCGTACACGCGGCATCCGCCCAAAGCGCGGCACACGCCGCGCGGGAATACACGCTTCGGTGGGACTGTCAGACACCCCGCCCGCGCGCACTCCGGCGGTTATCCGCCGCTGACCGGCTAAGGACTTCTCCACACATCATTCTTATTGGCATTCAACCAGAAGCTGTTATCATAACCGCCGATGACCCACATTGCGCTGTCATATACCACTGCTGTATGTTGATACCGGGGTGAAAAATCGGTGGAGTCGTTGACCCGTGTCCAGGTAATGCCGTCGCTACTTTTCCATACATCATTATATAAAGAATTATAATAATCGCCGGTGAACCAACGCCTCTTAAAACGGTCAAAGCCGCCGGTGACCCACATGGCACCGTCAAACACCACGGCGGTATGCTCAACCCGGGGAGAAAAACCTGCGAAAGCGTTGACCAGTGTCCAGGTAATGCCGTTGCTACTTTTCCACACATCATCTTCTCGGAACCATCATAACCGCCGATGACCCACATTGCGCTGTCATATACCACTGCTGTATGTTGATACCGTGCAGAAAAACCTGCGGAAGCATTGACCAGTGTCCAGGTAATGCCGTCGCTACTTTTCCACACATCATTCTTCTTCTTCTTCTTCTTCTCGGAACCACCATACTTCTCGAAATCATCATACTTCTCGGAACCATCATAACCGCCGATGACCCACATTGCTCCGTCAAACACCACGGCGGTATGCCCCCACCGTGCGGAAAAACCTGCGGAAGCGTTGACCCGTGTCCATGTAATGCCGTTGGTACTTTTCCACCATCATTCCTGTTACCGTAATCGTAACCGCCGATGACCCACATTGCTCCGTCAAACACCACGGCGGTATGCCCCCACCGTGCGGAAAAACCTGCGGAAGCGGTGATCCGGTTCCAGATAATGCCGTCGGTACTTTTCCATACATCATTATATAAGGAAGAAGAATCGAAGTGATCGACCAACCCTAAGGGAAGGTGGTTGCGTCTACCAAAATCGGGAGATTCTATGAGGTTCCAATCGTCATAACCGCCGATGACCCACATTGCTCCGTCAAACACCACGGCGGTATGCCTACGCCGGGGAGAAAAAGTGGCGGAAGCGTTGACCTGTGTCCATTTTTTCCCCTGCATCAACAAGTGCCGATGGGCGGCCAGGGGCGGACTGATTTTTCCCTGCATTAACAACTACCAATGAGGTTCTGGGGGTGTTAATTACCGACTGAAAGGAGACCGCCATCACAATTTCAAAAAGCCTCCCGCTCAAGGGGCGCGTGTAGACACGCAGAGAGTTCACACGCTTACTGAGGGTGAAACCTGTGCGGTTATCCTGCGTGACCGCTGTCTGTCCGCCCGTGCGGCTGACGGTAAGCAGGTTGTCCACAGACTCTGTTTTGCCCGTAAGTGTCCAGCAGTAAGTCGGTATAGCGGGCAATTTCCCGCGCCATGTCTTTATCCGGGTCGTTGACAGTAATCTGTTCCCGCCGGCTGTATAACCGTTGGACAGCACGGTTTCAATCTCGCGGTAGCGGGCGGTTTTCAGCCTATTTAAGTGTTGACGCGACTCCGGCAGACAGGCGGTCACATTGCTTCTGCAGGCATAACCGATGTCGCTGAAGATGGTGCGGGCTTGGTTTTCCAGTGCGTTTTTTTCGCAGTTCCAGTCCGCGGACGGTTTGTTCAATTTCCTGAATTTTCTGACTGCCGGCGGCGGTTACGCGCTGCCGTTCGCGGCGGACATAGTATTTTCCTCTTCCGCATTTTTGCAGTGTACCGTCAGCGGGGCAATATCCGGCGGCAGTGTCCTGACCGGGTGCGGGTTCACAGATATTGTACACGTCATACTCACTTTTTCCGGACGCTTTCAACGGTTTAGTATTCCCTGCGAGCGGGCGCGCGCTTACCTGGGCGGCATAGATATACTGACGGGTGCTGTAATCGGGGTCATCGCCCGCGACCATCCTTTCTGTGTGAATATCGCCGTAGATGCGCTGGTTAATCACGGAGCTGAACTGCCCGCCCTGCAACGTCTGGAAACTGCGGATGTAGACACTGTTCAGGGCTTCCGCCGCATGGGGCGCAATGGCTTTTCTGCGTCTGCTTTGAGACCGGACACAGACGGACGCCCGGTAAAACTTTTCACCGCCGCGAAGACGCCGTGGAAATAAAGTTCATCCAGCCGTTTTTCGGTTTCTTTGCGTACAGTGTCAATCTGTCTGCGGGTGTTGGCGATTTCGTTTTCAATATCCTGAATGCTGCCCGGCTTTGATGAGTTCCTGTTCGTTTTCAACGTCTGTGCTGATGCGGCGGCTGATGCTTTTGACGCGCGCTTCGGCATCTTCACGGCATTTGCTTTCCACGTCATTTTTGCGGATTTCTTCGGGGGTGCTGTCAAACGTATCTTTGTTCAGGGCTTTCTGCACGGCGGCTTCGTCAAACCCGGCAGTGATGTAATACCCGCCTTCCTGACGGCAGGACGGGATGGCGTTGGGGTCGCCGTCCGGTTTGTTTTGGGAAGACAGCGGCAGGGCAGCACTGCCGATGAGCAGCAGGACAGTACCAATACGGGAAAGCGTAAAGATTTTTTTCATAAATCCGGCAGATTTTTTATAATACAATACAACAGGCACACACACATAAAATTTTATTTTTAACATAAAAAATCAACTGTGTGTACAGTCATGATGCGAATATTTCGCGGGTCCGGTGTGTGTTATTTTCAGTCCGGGTATTGAAAAACACGGCGGTTTTTACGACAATACAGATTTGCCGTTAAACACCCGGGCGGGCAGCCGCGCGGTTCTATCACATCAGTCACATTATGGACGCCGATCGGTTAAGACATTCGTTTTTTGAGTTTTTCAGGAAGCACGGACACAGGGTGGTGCGCAGCTCCGCGCTGATACCTGCCGATGACCCGACGCTGCTGTTCACCAACGCCGGCATGAACCAGTTTAAGGATTATTTTCTCGGCAATGCAGTACCCGAGTACCGGCGCGCGGTGACGTGCCAGAAAGTGATGCGGGCAGGCGGCAAGCATAATGATTTGGAAAATGTCGGACGGACGGCGCGCCATCACACGTTTTTTGAGATGCTGGGCAATTTTTCGTTCGGCGATTATTTCAAGGAGGATGCCATCCGGTTCGCGTGGGCGTTCCTGACGGAGGAACTGCGTATCCCCCCGGATAAGCTCGCCGTCAGTGTTTATGAGAAGGATGATGATGCTTTTTCTCTGTGGAACACGATGATCGGTATTCCTGCGGCGCGCATCGCACGGCTGGGCGAGAAGGATAACTTTTGGGCAATGGAGACACCGGTCCCTGCGGGCCGTGTTCGGAAATTCACTATGACCTCAACGGTGATAACGGTAAAACGCCGGCGCAGGCTCTGGAAGAAGATGACGGGCGGTTTTTGGAAATCTGGAATTTGGTTTTCATGCAGTTTGACCGGCAGAAAGACAGCACAATGACGCCCCTGCCCAAACCCAGTATTGATACGGGAATGGGGTTAGAGCGTATCGCATCTGTTATGGCGCATGTAAAATCTAACTATGAAACCTCACTGTTTGAGCCGCTGCTCGCAGATATTGCACGCAATGCCGGCTATACATACGGAACAGGCACGGAAAAAGACGTCTCGTGCAAAGTGATAGCAGACCACGTCCGCGCGCTGACCTTCCTGATTCAGGACGGACTGATACCGGGCAACGACGGGAGAGGGTATGTTATGCGGCGGATACTGCGCCGCGCCGCGCGCCACGCCCGTAATCTTGGTGCTGCGGACGGTTTTCTGGCGCAGACGGTTCCTTCGGTCGTCCGTATCATGAAAGGCGCGTACCCGGAAATCAGTGAAGCCCAAACCTACATTGAAAAGATTATCTTCACAGAGGAGAAACGCTTTTCGGGTACCCTTCATCACGGTATGAAATATTTAGAAGATTTGATAGAAGGCGCACAAAAAATCAGGCAGTCGAACGGTCAGCGGAGCAGATATATTTAAACTGTATGATACATACGGTTTTCCGACTGATTAGCGGATGATATTCTTCAGGATAAGAACTGAGCTATGACATATCGGTATATAATGCTGAAATGGATGCCCAGAAAGAAAAAGCACGCAGTGCGCAGGAAGGTATGCGCACCAACCGCAAGGTACAGCCGATATATAAAACACTCCAAGAAAAGATTTCAGGGCTTACATTTTCTGGGTATCAGACTCTTAAAACGGATACAGATGCCGTATCACTTATTAAAAACGGTGCTGAAAACCAATACACTGAAAGGCGCGGATGAATTTGAAATTATCCTCAGAAATACGCCGTTTTATGCAGAAAGCGGCGGGCAGACCGGCGATACCGGCATTATAGAGAACGATCGTTTACAGTTGCGGGTTACCGATACCTTCAAACCGTTTCCGGGCTTTCATATCTGTCGGGTGAAACCGGTCAGCCTGCAGGACGGTGTACTCAATCTGTCTGACTGTAAAGGTTTGCATGCGTCAGTTGATCGGGAACGCCGGCAAGAAATTCAAATCCATCATACGGCTACTCACCTTTTACACAACGGACTTCGGCATATTTTGGGGTGAACACGTCAAGCAGGCGGGGTCTCTGGTGGAAAGCGGACGCCTGCGCTTTGACTTCAGCCACTACGCTCCGGTGGAGGCTCATACTCTGCAGATGATTGAAGAATACGTGAACGGGCTGGTGAGGCGCAATTATCAGGTGTCTACAGAAGAACTTCCGCTGGAACAGGCACTGCGCAAAGGTGCTTTGGCGTTTTTTTGGTGAAAAATACGGTGAGTCTGTCCGGGTTGTCAGCGCGGGGCCCAAGTGTGGAGCTGTGCGGCGGTTGCCACGTGTCTGCCACCGGGGAAATATCGTTTATCAAAATTGTTTCGGAGGAGTCCGTTGCTGCCGGCGTGCGCCGGATTGAAGCTTATGCCGGTGAATCAGTCGCGGATTACATCCTGAAGCGGCTGGAATGCCTGTCCGAATCGGCCCGGCTTGCCGGCGTTAAACCGGAGGGGCTCCCGGATAAAATTAACAAACTGGAGGATGAACTGAAGCAGGTTCAGCGGCAAAATCGGGAACTTAAGACCCGGATGTTCAAAGACCATATTATGTCCGGGCGTTTTTCTGAAAGAGTCGGTGCAATCGAACTAACGCAATATCAGGTTGGATCGGATGAAGAACTGAATGAATTTGCCAATGTATAATGAAAGTAAAGCCCGCCGGGCATGTTGGTGTTTTGTATAAATCGGAAGCGGATAAAATTAATCTGGTACTGACTGTTACGGATGATCTGCACAGCAGGCTCAAAGCAGGTGAACTGATTCGCACGTTATCCCCGATTATAGACGGAAAAGGCGGCGGAAAAGATATATCTGCACGTTGTGGCGGCAATCTGCCGGCTAAACTGCCGGATTTGATTACAGCGTTAAAACAGTATGTGATTCAATAGTAAACCGGATGAATTTAAATGGGGGAATTATCAGCAATAATACTGTATATCCTTATTTTTTAGTGCGTCTGATAACTAATTTTGATAGATTGCCATACGATAGCCGCCGATTAACAAAACAGTCGCCGCAACAGTATATTTTATATACAGTTCAGGTACGGTTTCCTGCGGAGCTGTTTTATGGGCAACAAGCACGTACAGAGCGGTAAGCATCATCATTCCGTAAGTCAGATAAAATAAGACGGTTTCTGCTTTTTGCGGAATTGTTTGTTTAAACACCACAGCAGACAAAATAACCGTCAAAACCGCGCTTGCCAATACGTCCGTCGGCCAATGTTGTCCCATCGCAATTCTTGACAGCCCTGCCAGACCGGCCAATATAAACAGCACGAAGGTTTTTTTGGGTTCAAATTTGTACACCAGAGCAATCACCATCGCGGCAAAAAAAGCATTTGCGGTATGCCCGGACGGAAACGAACGCGACGCATACTCCGCACCGTAGTGAAAAAATTCTTCCGGACTCAATACCCCAAAAGGGCGCCTAAAATCCAGCCCGTTCTTAAGTCCCTGCACAAAAATATTTACTGCCGCATATGCTGTAAAGGCTTTTGTATACAGTGTCTTATTCAGTGGCATTACTGACAGCAGTACCGGCATCAAAAAGTAACCGTCCCCTAAGAGCGTTACCATCCTCCAAAAAATCCGGATATAAAAACTATCCGAATACAGATTCAGCAGGCCGTTCAGAAGAATAAATATCTCCCGGTTAAACGCGGTATAAAATTCACTCATCAATTTTGGTATCAGTTTGGCATTATGGGTTATTAATTTCCTGATAATAACAGTTAATTAACATATAGAAACCGTTTTTTCATGAACGTCAATTATAAACAGCAGATATGGGCGGTCGGCGGCGGCAAAGGCGGCGTCGGTAAAAGCATTATTACCGCAAACCTGGGAATTATTCTGGCACAAAAGGGATATAAAGTCCTGCTGGTGGACGCTGATTTTGGTGCCGCGAATCTGCATACTGTGATGGGGATTGGTGTCCCGAGTACATCTCTTTCGGATTTTTTCTTTGAAAAGAAACCACTGAACGAGCTGATTTGTCCGGCAAATCTGCTTAATGTGGATATGATTGTCGGGGCGAATGACTCTCTGCGTGTATCCAATCCCGGATTGCATCAGGTAAGAGATTTTATCAGCGGCCTGCGGACTCTGGCTTACGATTTTATATTAGTGGATTTAGGGGCCGGCACAATGACGCACACTGTGGAAATGTTTATCAGTGCGCACAAAGGTATTTTAGTCTGTATGCCGGAAGCAGCCGCAGTGGAAAACACATACCGGTTCATGAAGTACGCCTTCTACCGCAATATGAAGCACATCCTGCGCAATCAGGATATTCTGAAGTTTATTGATACGCTGACCGTTGAACGCGACAAGAATGATATTTCGCCGCTGATGCTGCTGGAACATATCGAGAAGATTAATCCGGCCGAAGCGGAAAAAGTGAAAAAGGAAATGTATTCTTATTCACTCAAACTGATTATGAATCAGGCACGCAACAATAATGATGTGCGACTTGGATTTTCAATGACGGCATCCTGTCAGAAGTACTTCGGATTTAAGCTGGATTATGTCGGGTTTGTAGAAAATGACGAAGTGATTGTCTATTCTTCCCGCAACCGAAAGCCGTTGTACACGGTTGATCCGTTTGCCAAATCCTCTCGCGGCATCCGTAAAATCGCTGAAAATCTGCTGAACAACGAACAGGTAGTTACAGCAATTATTTAATATCCGGATTTTACCGGACAGTTATCAGGCTTCCCAGTCCAGTGTGCCTGAAGCATACTCGCGGACACGCCCTTCAAAGAAGTTGGTCTCTGTCATTTTCCCCTGCGTCATCTCGTCAATCCAGGGAAACGGGTTCTTCGCATTGGGCCACTGTTCTGCCAATCCCAGCATTTTAAGCCGGTTGTTACCGATAAATTCAATATATTCACGGATGTTGGTCGGATTTAACCCCAATACACCTTCTCCCATACAGTGTATGCCCCAATTGGTCTCCAAATCCACTGCGGATTTTATGTTATCAATCATCCGCTGCCGGAATTCCGGCGTCCATAATTCCGGCTGTTCTTCCTTAATTGTATTGATGATATATGCAAAATGGCGCACATGTATATCTTCATCGCGATTGATAAACTGGATCATTTCCGCGCTGCCCGGCATTTTGTTGTCGCGCTTAAGGATGTAAAACAGCAGAAACACGCAGTAAAAATAAATACCCTCAAGAATGATATAGGATATACATGCTTCCATGAAGGTCTGATCATTCTCAAATGTACCGGTCTTAAAACCCGGGTCAGAAATAATACTTAAGGATTTCAGTACGGAATAATTTTTTTCATACAGTACCTTATCCTTGCGGTACATGCCGTATATTTCTTCCGAGTCCAGTCCGATGGCTTCAATCAGGGTGGCATAAGACAATACGTGCAGGGCCTCTTCAAAACTCTGACGGGCACAGACCAGTCTGGCTTCAGGTGAAGTAATCTGACGGGTAACATCAGCCACCAGACTGTCTGTTAAAATACCGTCCAGATTAGATGCAAACGCCAGACACCGCTTATAAAGCGTGCGCTCACGTTCCGTTAAGATAGTATTACTGCGCCAGACTTCTACATCGCGGGTCATTTCCACTTCCTGCGGCATCCATGTATTCGCCATCATGATCTTGAACGCTTCCATAGAAAACGGGTGTTTCAGCGGATGCACCTGCATCAGTCCGTCATCCTGCCCGTTAATCATCCGGCGGTTATTAATAATTTCTGCGTTGGAAATATTACTGGGCTTAAATGCGGCATTAAAATCCACAGAACCTTTGCCAAGATTAGCTGCTGTATTTGCCATATCAGTTTTGAGGTTAGGTTATTAAAAACAAGTACAGCAGCGGACACTGTGCTTGTTAATGTTATTATTTAATTACTGACACGCTTCACAGGTAGGGTCGTCAATTGAACATGCCGCTGCTGTTGCCGGTGCATTGACCGCC
Organism: Potamilus streckersoni; assembly: GCA_016746295.1. Classification (NCBI taxonomy): domain Eukaryota; kingdom Metazoa; phylum Mollusca; class Bivalvia; order Unionida; family Unionidae; genus Potamilus; species Potamilus streckersoni. The sequence goes on along the minus strand of JAEAOA010001795.1, from coordinate 1,545 downwards.
TGCTTGGCTTTTACGATTATCTGCGGTTGTTCGTCTTCTGTTTTCACAGTTTTGGTGACCTGTGATGCACTCAACGTTCTTAAATAATACGTTGTTTTTAAACCTAATTCCCAAGCTGTCATATACGTATTATTCAGAATCTTCCCGCTGGATGACTGCAGACATATGTTTACGGACTGACTTTGATCAATCCATTTTCCTCTGCGTGCCGCCGCTTTGAGTACCCATTCCGGTTCTATTTCAAAGAAAATTTTGTATTTTTCACGAATTGCCGCCGGAATTTCATGAATGTTCTGAACAGAGCCGTCTGCCGTTTTAATTTTGTTAATCAGTCCCTGTTCCCACAAAGCCAACCGGCGTAAATCATTCGCCAGATAATTATTAATCACACAAATGAACCGTCTGTATTTTCCTTGACGTATATATTGCGGAAAATCGGCTCAATACACGGCTGGACGCCAACAATATTGGATATAGTCGCCGTCGGTGCAATCGCCAGACAGTTTGAATTACGCATGCCGTTTTTCTTAACCAGTGCTTTCAGTTTGCTCCAGTCATCTTCATCTGCGGATTGGTACCAATTGACAGTCCGCGTTGCTGTTCGAGCAGTTTCAGTGTGTCAAACGGAAAAATACCCCGCTCCCATTTGAACCTGCATAGGACTCATAACGTCCCTTCTCGGCTGCTATCAAAGCGGAACATTCAATCGCATAATACGATATTTTTTCCATCACCTCATCGGCAAAATCCAGATGAGACTCGGAATCAAAACGTATATCCATTTCATACAGTGCATCCTGATAACCCATCAGTCCTAGACCAACCGGGCGGTGTCGCATATTTGCATTTTTGGCTTCTTTTGTCGGGTAGTAATTAATATCAATCACATTATCCCAGCATACGCATAGCCGTGTGAACGGTACTGCGCAGTTTTTCCCCGTCAATTTTTTGATCGGCAATCATCTTCACCAGATTGATTGAACCGAGATTGCAGACAGCCGTTTCATCATCTGAATTATTCAGCGTAATTTCCGTACACAAATTAGAGTTGTGAATCACGCCGGCATGATCCTGCGGGTTACGTACATTGCACGGGTCTTTGAATGTAATCCACGGGTGTCCCGTTTCAAACGTCATCGTCAGCGTTTTTTTCCAGAGGTCAAATGCACCGACTGAACGCGCAGACGGCAACTGTTGCCGCTCATATTCACAATAGCGCTCTTCAAAACGCTTTACCGTACAGATTATGCAGATCAGGCACATCGTTGGGGGAAAACAGTGTCCAGTTTTCACGGTTCAGCACGCGCTTCATAAATAAATCCGGAATCCAGACAGCCGTATGGACATCATGCAGACGGCGACGATCATCACCGGTATTCTTACGCGACTCGATGAACTCTTCAATATCACCATGCCAGACTCGAGATACGCACACATGGCTCCCTTACGCTTTCCGCCTTGATTTACCGCAATAGCAACATCATTAAAAATTTTAAGGAACGGAATAATGCCCCTGGCTTTTGCCGTTGGTCCGGGAAACCGCAA
>JAEAOA010001794.1:0-29168 GCA_016746295.1 Potamilus streckersoni | reverse complement strand
GCCAACATAATTGGGGTTCGAAAGAGGGCTCAAGCAAAAAAGGAGCCCAATGTATGGCATATGATTGTAATGTTCTTTTCTAATTACTCCTGCCGTTAAAACGGCAAGGGAGTTTTGGTGGTTTTTTTGGGGGGCCATCTGTTTCAGTGCTACAATGGTTCCCTTTGTGAGTGTATATATATATATATATATATATATATATATATATATATATATATATATATATATATATATATATATATATATATATATATCTATATATATTTATTTGAGTGGGGGTGGCGTGTGTGCGGGTTATCGAGTATTAGAGCTAAAAAGCTCTAATTCTCTTATTTGAGGGATTAATATTTTATTAATAAAGAATAAGATTGTCAGATTGTGAATCATCAAACCTTTTTTGGCAATTTCGTTGCTTTCGTTTTTTCATTTGTATGTGGCTGGTTAGCCTCGATGTTGTTTTCTTCTTTTTTTGAAGTATACAGTAATTAAATGATGAAAATTTCTGTTTGACTGATTGTTCATTTCATCATTTATTGAGTTCTCTATGAAATTTTTCCAGTGTGGTTTTCCCTTTTTTTTCGTTGTTATATTGGTTTCATAATTGTAGCACATTCAAGAAAGAAGAAAAGAAGACACAAGATATAACCAAATTCTTTTACACACGATATATTGTAAAAGAAAAACGTCAGCCGAAGAAAGAAGAAAGAAGATTGCTACTATCACTTTGCTGTTGTTTTAACAGCAGCGTAGTGAAATAGGGTTAGTCAAAATGCCTTACACAGAGCTCACTTTGGCAAAGAGCTTTTTTTTTAGGCTAACAACTACTTTCTTGGCCTTTGAAGGGATGATTGAAAAAAAAATATATAACTTACCGCCAAAACAAATTAAGACCACTGAAATGCACAAGGTAGCTTATACCTTCCAAATTTGACACAAACTTTTGGAACTACAGGTACGCATATTACGCAAAAAACATAATACTAATATTTAGTAGGAAATTTCACAACTCCTATTCATTCGACTCGTATGTGGCTTACGCATGTTTGGCTATGATTGGGGACTCCCACCCCCAATAGGCAACGGGCAGAAACAGAACCTTAACTTAGTGGGCGGAAGCTCTTTGCCAAAGTGAGCTCTATGTAAGGTATTTTGTCTAACCCTATTTCACTACACTGCTGTTAAAACAACAGCGAAGTGATAGTAGCAGTCTTCTTTCTTTTTTCTTTCTTTCTTCTTTCTTCAGCTGACCTTTTTCTTTTACAATATATCGTGTGTAAAAGAATTTGGTTATTTCTTGTGTCTTCTTTTCTTCTTTATGTTCTTTTCTTCTTACTTGTTTCTTCTTATGTTTTCTTTGTTCTTTCTTCTGTTTTCTTTGTCCTCTGTTCCTTTGTTCTCCGGGAGCTCCTGAAAAACACGTCCGTCCTCTTCAAAGGCTGCAAAACTCTGAGTACCCACCGTACCTCACCTTACGGAAGCTTGACTTACTGACTGATCTGTTATTATAGTCATGTATCCAATCTCGTGTATTATGACTGGTTAAAGCCCTGAAAAGGGCTAGCGGCCTCCCCTCCTCCTGAGGCAGGGGTCACCGGTGTCTCAGTGCTCGACACTTCTTGTGCCCCGGCGCATGGGAGTAATAGCCCCCCCTAGATGGTTTACCACCTAAGCCGGACATTAACTTTTCGGTAATGTTGCTAATCTAAAGAGGCACTTAGCACGAGGGCTGGGCTTTTGGTCTAGTGCTTGACTTTTTTCCACCAACCTTAAAACAGACCTTTTTGAGTGGCATTGACACAGTTCCACCGCCTCGACTCCAGGACTCGGAAAAGGCAAAAGAGAGGATCCAGCAAAGGGCGGTACCATAGTTGATTCCTCTATCTTGTGAGTTGAAATTCTCTCCTTGTGCCTGGCTTACCCTGGGTCCACATAGTATTATTGACTTTGAAAGTGTAACCTTTTCACTTTGTCTTTTATGTGGCCCAAGGCGCTTCCTACTGCACTTCCTCATTCCTTAATTGTTGGTTCCCATAGATTTCCTCGAGTTGACGGTGCCGGCAATGGATTTCGCTTCCGCCCATTAAGTTAAGGTTCTGTTTCCGCCCGTTGACTATTCGAGGTGGGAGTCCCTACCATAGCCAAACATGCGTAAGCCACATACGAGTCGAATGAATAGGAGTTGTGAAATTTCCTACTAAATATTAGTATTATGTTTTTTGCGTAATATGCGTACCTGTAGTTCCAAAAGTTTGTGTCAAATTTGGAAGGTATAAGCTAACTTGTGCAATTTAGTGGTCTTAATTTGTTTAGGTGGTAAGTTACATATTTTTTCCATTCCAATCATCCCTTCGAGGGCCAAAAAAGGTAGTTGTTAACCTAAAAAGAGCTCTTTGCCAAAGTGAGCTCTATGTAAGGCATTTTGACTAACCCTATTTCACTACGCTGCTGTTAAAACAGCAGCAAAGTGATAGTAGCAGTCTTCTTTCTTCTATCTTCGGCTGACGTTTTTCTTTTACAATATATCGTGTGTAAAAGAATTTGGTTATTTCTTGTGTCTTCTTTTCTTCTTTATGTTCTTTTCTTCTTACTTATTTCTTCTTCTGTTTTCTTTGTTCTTTCTTCTGTTTTCTTTGTCCTCTGTTCCTTTGTTCCATTGTTCTCCGGGAGCTCCTGAAAAACACGTCCGTCCTCTTCAAAGGCTGCAAAAACTCTACGCGCCGAAGCTTGACTGACTGACTGATCTGTTATTATAGTCATGTGTCCACTCTCGTGTATTATGACTGGTTAAAGCCCTGAAAAGGGCTAGCGGCCTCCCATCCTTCCGAGGCAGGGCTCACCCGTGTCTCAGTGCTCGACACTTTTTGTGTCCCGGCGCATGGGCGTGATAGCCCCCCCCTAGATGGTTTACCACCTAAGCCGGACATCACCTTTTCGGTAATGTTGCTAATCTAGGGAGGCGCTAGCCCGAGGGCTGGGCTTTTGGTCTAGTGCTTGACCTTTTTCCACCAACCTTAAAACAGACCTTTTTGAGTGGCATTGACACAGTTCAACCGCCTCGACCCCCGGGCTCGGAAAAGGCAAAGGCAAAGGCAAGGATCCAGCAAATGGCGGTACCATAGTTGATTCCTCTATCTTGTGGGTTGAAATTCTCTCCTTGTGTCTGGCTTACCCTGGGTCCACATAGTATTATTGGCTTTGAAAGTGTAACCTTTTCACATTGTCTTTTATGTGGCCCAAGGCGCTTCCTACTGCACTTCCTCATTCCTTAATTGTTGGTTCCCATGGATTTTCTCGAGTTGACGGTGCCGGCAATGGACTTCGATTCCGCCCATTAAGTTAAGGTTCTGTTTCCGCCCGTTGCCTATTGGGGGTGGGGGTCCCTACCATAGCCAAACATGCGTAAGCCACATATGAGTTGCGAAATTTCCTACTAAATATTAGTATTATGTTTTTGAGTATTATGCGTACCTGTAGTTCCAAATGTTTGTGTCAAATTTGGAAGGTATAAGCTACCTTGTGAAATTTAGTGGTCTTAATTTGTTTTGGTGGTAAGTTATATATTTTTTCCTTTCCAATCATCCCTTCAAGGGCCAAAAAAGGTAGTTGTTAGCCTAAAAGGAGCTCTTTACCAAAGTGAGCTCTATGTAAGGCACTCTGACTAACCCTATTTCACTTCGCTACTGTTAAAACAACAGCGAAATGATAGTAGCAATCTTCTTTCTTCTTTCTTCGGCTGACCTTTTTCTTTTACAATATATCGTGTGTAAAAGAATTTGGTTATATCTTGTGTCTTCTTTTCTTCTTTTCTTCTTTCTTCTTTATTCTTTATGTTCTTTTCTTCTTACTTCTTTCTTCTTTTGTTTTCTTTGTTCTTTCTTCTTTCTTCAGTTTTCTTTGTCCTCTGTTCCTTTGTTCCTTTGTTCTCCGGGAACTCCTGGAAAACACGTCCGTCCTCTTCAAAGGCTGAAAATTGTGAAGGACGTTCCCTTTTTCTGCTTGTCTTATCTGTTATTATAGTCATGTGTCCAATCTCTTGTATTATGACTAGTTAAAGCCCTGAAAAGGGCTAGCGGCCTCCCCTCCTTCCGAGGCAGGGCTCACCCGTGTCCTAGTGCTTGACACTTTTTGCCCGGCGCGTGGGCTAATGTAAACCCCCCTAGATGGTTTACCACCTTAGCTGGACCCCACCTTTCGGTGTTGTTGCTATCTAGGGAGGTGCATTGCCTTGGTGCTAGGCTTTTGATCCAGTGCTTGACCTTTTTGATTGCCGACCTTAATAGACTTTTACACAAAGTGGAACAGTCGGAATGCCAAGACCCCCGGACTCGAGAAAGGCCAAGGAAAGGCCCCCAGAAAAGGAGGTGTCATTTGTTTGTCTGGTTCCTCTTCTGTGTACAGGGGCCTCCTCGTCTTCTTTAGTCTTTAACTGAGTGGCCCCTATACGAAGTCTGTATCTTCTTGGTCCTTTCTTCTTATCCCAGGGGCCATCTCGTCTTCGTTAGTATTTTTCGGAGTGGCCCCTAGGTATTTCCTCTTCTTCCCAGGATTGTTGCTGCTTGGCAAGGGATGTCGTGTTTGCTTCTCTTTTGATTAAGATTCATTAAGGGTAGTCGGCTACTGCCCGTTGCCTAGTGGGGGTGGGGGTTGTCCCTTTCTGCCAAACTTGTATATGCTACAAACGTTTCAAATATTCCTGGGTTGCGATATTTCCTATAGATTTCTAAAAGTTGTGGCACTGTACAGGGTGTACTTTAAAATAGTTTACACTTTTTTTCCATTTGTTTCGGGTGATGTGTTACCACTTGACGTTTGTATGTCTAATTTGATTTTATTTTTGTTTGGTTATTATGTACTGGTCAAATTAAATTCTTTCAAGGACCATTTGTTAGTTGTTTAAAGAGGGCTCTAGCCAAAGTGAGCCCAATGTTTGGCATATGATTATTATTCTCTTTTCTGATTTCTCCTGCCGTTAAAACGACAAGGGAGAAATTATTAGATTCCACCATTTTTCCTTGGCACATGATTATCACAAACTTTTCAAGTTACTCCTGCCGTTAAAACAACAAGGGAGTGTTTCTTGACATATTATATTTTTTGAATAGGGAAGTGTTATTGTTTGTGATGGCGAGATTAGCTTTATTTCAGCCATCCCGTATTTTAGGGGTTTGTATTTGTATATTTGTAGGGGCTCGGGCCATCTGTTTGTGGAGCTACAGTGGTTCCCTGTGTATATGCTGTTTGTTAATGTGGGGGGAGGGGTAAGTGTGGGGGTACTTTTATTTATTTTTGAGGTTTTTCAGATTGTGAATCATCCAACCTCTTGTTGGCAAAAATGTTTCTGATTGTGGCTTCCAGGCTTGTTATTGTTGATGTTGTGGCTTCCAGTCCTATTGTTGTTGTTGTTGTTATTGTTGTTGTTGATGTTGTTGTTTCTTCTATTTTACCTTTTTCTTCTTTCTTCTGTTTTCTTTTTACTTGATTGTAATTATTTTCTTCTTTTTCTTTCCCTCCTTTTCTTTTTTCTTTTCCTTCTTCTTCTTTCGTAGCTTTATTATTTGCATATTTTTTTTTTCCTTCCAGTAATTCTTCGTCTTTCCTCTTTGTTACTGTATCTTCTTCTGTTTCTTTTCCTCTTCTTTTTCTCTTTTTGTTCTGTTCTTTTTTCTCACTTTCCTTGACTGAGGCTCGTAGTTAAATTTTGTATTCAAAAGCCAGCTGCTCCACTATATATATATATATATATATATATATATATATATATATATATATATATATATATATATATATATATATATATATATATATATATATATTTCTCCTCTCTGTCCTCTTCATCCCTCTGTTTCTGTCCCTTGACTTTGTCTGTGGCTTGTAATCGTCTGCTTGTAGCTTGTATCCATTTGCTCAACTGTTGTTTTTTGTTTGTACAACTTTTCTTCTTGCTGGTGGATATGTTGGAAGAAGATTAATTATTTGCAATCCTGATTTTTTCCTTCTTCTTAATTTTCTTCTGTACCTGTCCCATGTCTTATTTGTAGTAGTCGCTTCTGGTTTACGTTACCTACTTTGCAATCTCCTGGCTGTTCCACTATTGTTCATTCCATTTCATTTCTCGTTTAAGTCGCTTGCTGCCGTGAGGCTTATACGACTGCTTACAGTCCCGGGCATGCACTGCAGTCCCGCTGGGGAGTATGCCACAGTCCCGGGCGTGGACTGTGGTCCCCCCTGGAGGGCGCTTGGCCTTTTCCTGACCCCTGGAGATCAGGGACCTCAAAAAAGACCCGTATCGTGTTTATTGTGTTTTCAATCCTAAGCTCCAAAAATGGCGGAACCGCAATCCACTCTCCAACCCAGACCGCCACTCCCGCACCACCAAAGCCCCCAAGTTATTATCCACCCAATTTTATTTCAATTGGGTGGATTTTTGTCAAATATATACCAGTTTTTCCTATTGGTATTCCTATCTCAATGTTGTGTAAGCCACCTGTGCAATTGTCCTAATGAGCCTGAGTTGTGAATTTGGAATGAATGTTTGTAATTGGAATTTTGCGCACTTGGCGTACTTATAATGTTTGTAAAAAATTACCAATCTTTAGGCGTTTGCCGCCTATTTATTAGATTTATCACCGCTTTGGTTTGTATGGTTGTGTAATTTTGACCGCCTTGCCAAAAGATCTTGTTTGGGCCGTAGGTCCTCAGAGTCAAAGTGAAGACATAAGTTGTAGGTTTTTCGTTTCGAACAGTTGGCCGCGCGGCCGGACTGTTCATCGCTGATCGTTTGTCCGTACCAGAGGTGGGGTTTTGAGACAGCAGTGGGGAGGTGGTTAGTACTGCATGGTCTCTTGATTTGTTTTGAAGTGTAGTCTGTTTGTGTGTGTGCTGGGTTGGGCTTTTGGGATGTTAGCTGGAGCTGACTAACTATCCCTTTTGGATTGGAAGACAATTTTGTGCTTTTCTTTATTGGCCAAAAAAATTAGTAATCTTTTCATTCTACCCTCAAGGTAGTGTTGGTACTGCTTCCTTGGGTTGTCGTACTTGGGCCGGATCCGCCTCATCCCTCTGCTCCTCTATTGAATCCGCCAACTTGTTTTAGTGGTAGCTACCTCCATCCCTCGTTGTATCTAGTAGGAGCTGGCTGTATTCCATCGCCTTTCATGTTTGAGAATTGGTCGGATCCAATTCTCCGCTTCGGACATATAGTGGTAGAGTTTCCAGTATATTAGTTGGCATGATGAAATGTAATCTTTCCATTTAATCCCCCTATCATTAGAACGACTATGGGGATTTTTTTAGGGGGGTTGGTGGGGTCCAAGACCCCGCTTGACTTGATAGTGCCTTCAAGTCTAATAACTGGCATTCGGTCGGTACATTTTATTATTTCTACTCCTCGTGAAGTAGATTTTACGCTTGATCGGCCATTCGGTCTACTCCGCTCCTGGGAGTTTAGGAATATCAGGGGCGGGGGATGTTCCTGATTTTGTCCATTTTTATCGGTCTTGACCTATATGTCCCTGACATGGTGGGAAATCTTAGCCTATACAGTGCTTATAGGTTTCAGGATCCACCCAGGCGTGTGCTAGTATGAGTCCTAGCGCCTGTTTTATGTTATGGACCAGGTATGGTGTTTACTATTATGTTGATGTTTGTTTGCAGGGATGGGTTATTAGGGATTCAATACCAACTTTTAGATTCCCTTTATTTGAAATTATTAAAGATTTTCAGTAGGTGTGATTCAGTTATCTTGCTGTTTTCTTCTCACTTCTCCCCGTGTGGTTCTCGGTCTTTCTTCATTATAGCGTATTATTTACTGAATAATATTGGATGTTTTAGTTTTACCGTAATTTGTCTTTATAATTTGAAAAATAGTATTTATTTATTAATAATTAAGTGGAACGTTTTGGCTACGGATGTTACTATTTACGTCATTCAAATGCTAGATTTGGATTGGTTGGTGTAGATTTTAGTTTTCAATCCTTCTGATGGTTCAAGATTGCATGCTCTTTACAGTTTAGAGTGCGGCTATATTTGGCCAATCAGATGTAATCTTAGTTAGGGGGCTTATGTATTTCGTACTACTTGATTTGTAAGTTTGTATATTATTAGCCTGATTTGTTGGAAAGGGGAAATTGTTATCGGTTAGGGATTAATATTATTATTATTATTATTATTATTATTATTATTATTATTATTATTATTATTAATAATATTATTATTATTATTATTATTATTATTATTATTATTATTATTATTATTATTATTATTATTATTATTATTATTATTATTATTTTATTTTTATTATTATTATTAATTATTTTTTTTATTTTTTTTATTATATATATATATATATATATATATATATATATATATATATATATATATATATATATATATATATATTTTTTTTTTTTTAAATAAATTGTTTGAAGTTTATTTTGTGACGTAGAATCTCTAAGCATACTATATTTTGGGTGTGTACAATATATATATATATATATATATATACATACACACACATACATACATACAGAGAGATAAGGCAGAGAGGAGATGAGATGGAGAGGTATCAGCCTTTGAAGAGGACGGACGTGTTTACCAGGAGCTCCAGGAGAACAAAGGAAACAGAAGAAGAAAGAAGAATAGAACAAAGGATCAGAAGAAGAAAGAAGTAAAGAACAAGGAACAGAAGAAGAAAGAAGAAACAGACAGGAAGAAAGCGGAAGAAAAGTAGACGCAAGTAATAATCAAATTCTTTTACACACGATCTATCGTAAAAGAAATGGTCAGCCGAAGAAAGAAGACCACAGAAAGAAGAAAGAAGATCGCTACAATCACTCTGCTGCTGTTCTAACAGCAGCATAGTGAAATAGGGTTAGTCAAAATGCCTTACACAGAGCTCACTTTGGCAAGAGCTCTTTTTCGGTTAACAACTACTCTTTGGCCCTTGAAGGGATGATTGGAAAAGAAAAGTGTATAACACGCCGTCAAACCAAATTAAGATCACTGAAATGCACTAGGTTGCTTATACCTTCCAAATTCGACTAAATTTTCGGAACTACATGTACGCATAGTACACAAAAACATAATACTACTATTTAGTAGGAAAATATATCAAGATATCAATTCTAAAAGAAAGAAACGAAAATATTAATTTGTGTACAACATATTGAAATCTCTAGTTATTGGAAGATAAAAACATCCAAATTTAAGATAGTGCTTTGATATTGATTTGGGTTTTTTTGTGGGGAAAAGCGGCTCCAATCAAAAATTCATACCCTTAAATTTAAAAAAGGATTTGAAATAAATTTTAGAAAAAGCATTTTTTTTGTTCATTTTTCACTTGGTAATAAAAAAAAGGGCCAAATTAAAAAGGGCCTTTTCCCAATATTTCCCAACAATCGGATAGAAACGGAAAATTTTTTCCCCCCCAAAAAAACCTTTTAAAATTTCGTTGTAAAGGGGGGAAAAAAATTGGTTTTTTCCCGGGAAATTTTTTTAAAATTTTCCCGGGGGGGAAAAAAAAATTCCCCAAAAAAAAACCAAAAAAACCTTTCCCCCCAAAAATTAAAAAAAAATTTTTTTTTGGGCCCGGAAGGGAAACCCGGAAAAGGGGTTTTTTTTTTCCTTTTTTTTGGGGGGAAAAAAAGGGGGGAAAAAAAAAATTTTTTAAAAAATTTTTTTAAAAAAAAATTTTTTTAAAATTTTTTTTTTAAAATTTTTTTAAATTGGGGGTTTTTTTTTTTTTTTTTTTTGAATTTTTTTTTTCTTTTTTTAAAATAAAATTTTTTTTTTTTTTTTTAAAAAAAAATTTTTTTTTTAAAAAATTTTTTTTACTTTTTTTTTTTAAAAATTAAAAAAATTTTATTTTTTTTTCCCCCAAAAAATTTTTTTAAAAATTTTTTTGTTTAAAAATTTTTTTGGGAAAAATTTAATTTTTAAAAAATTTTTTTTAAAAAAATTTTTTTTTTTTTTAAATTAATATAAAAAAAAATTTTTTTTTTTTTTTAAAAAAAAAATTTAAAAAATTTAAAAATTTTTTAAAAAAAAATTTTAATTTAAAAAAAAAAAAGGAAAAAAAATTTTTTTTTTTAAAAAAAATTATTAAACAAAAAAAAATTTTTTTTTTTTTATTTTAAAATAATTAATTTAAAATTTTTTTTTAAAAATATTATTTTAAAGGGCCCCCCCTTTTTTTTAAAAAAAAACCCCCCCAAAAGGCCCCCCAAAAAAAGAACCAAAATTTTTTAAAAAACCAAAAAAAGTAAAAAAAAACCCCCAAAAAGCCAAAAATTTTTAAAAAAAATTTTTTTCCAATTTTAAATTTCTTAAAATTTTGGGGGGGGGCCCCCCCCCCCCCCCCAAAAAAAAAAATGGGCGGAAAAAAATTGGGCCGGGTTTTAAAAAAAAGGGAAAAAAAATTTTTTTAAAAAAAGGGGGGCCGGGGAAAAAAAGGAAAAAAATTTTTCCCCCCAAAAATTTTTTTGGGAAAAACCCCCCCCAAACCGGGTGCCAACCCCCTTCCCAAAAAACCCGGGCCCCCAAATTTTTTTTTCGGCCCCCGGGGGGGGGGGGTTTGTTTTAAAAAAACCCCCCAAAGGAAAATTTTTTAAAAAAAGGGCCCCCCCGGGGGGGGGTTTTAAAAAAAAGGAAAAAAAGGCCCCCAAAAAAAAGGGGGGAAAAACCCCCGGGGGAAAAACCGGTTTTTTTAAAAAAAAAAAACCCCCCCAAAAAAAAAAGGGGGGTTTTTTTTTTTTAAAAATTTTTTTTAAAAAAAAATTTTTAAATTATTTTTAAAAAAAAAAATTTTTTTTTTTTAAAAATTTTTTTTTAAAAATTTTTAAAAAATTTTTTTTTAAAATTTTTTTTTTGGGGTAAAAAAAATTTTTTTTTTACCAAAAAATTTAAAAACCCTTTTAAAAATTTTTTTTAATTTAAAAAAAAATTTTTTTAAAAAAAAATTTTTTAATTTTTAAAAAATTTAAAAAAGTTTTTTTGTAAAATTTTTCCCCCCCTTTTTTTTCTTTTTAAAACCCAAAAAAATTGGGCAAAATTTTTTAAAAAATAATTTTTTTAATTTTTTAAATTTATTTTAAAAAAAAAGGGGGGCCCAAAAAATTTTTTTTTTAAAAAAAAAATTTTTTAATTTTAAAATTGGGAAAAATTTTTTTTTTCCTTTTTTTTTTTTTTTTTAAGGGGGGTTTTTTTTCCCCTTTTTTTTTTTTTTTTGGGGAACCCTTTTAAAAAAAAAAGGGGCCCGGGGTGTCTTTTTTTTTTGGGAAAAATTTTTTGGGGTTCCCAAAAAAAATTTTTGGGGGGGGGGGGTTTTTTTTTTTTCCTTCTTTTTTTTTTTGAAAACCCCCATTTTTTTTTAAAAAAATTTTTTTTTGGGGGAATTTTTTTTTTGGGGTAAATTTTTTTTTCCTTTTGGGTTTTTTTTTTTTTTCCCTTGGGCCCTTTAAAAATTTTTTTTTTTTTTTGAAAAATTTTTAAAAAAATTTTTTTTTCCCCCCCCAATTTTTTTTTTTGGGGGGGGGGAAAAAAAAACCCCCAAAAAATTTTTTTTTTTTTTTTTTTTTCCAAAAACCCCCTTTTTAAATTTTTTTTTTGGGTTTTTTTGGGGGGGGGGGGGGGTTTTTTTAAAAATTTTTTTGTTTTTAAAAAATTTTTTTTTTAAAAAAAGGGGGGAAAAAAAAACCCAAAAAAAAAAAAATTTTTTTTTTTTATAAAATTTAAAATTTTTTCCCCTTTTTTTTTTTTCCCCCCGGGGGGGGGGGCCCCCCCACCCCCCTTTTTTTTTGAAAAAAAGTTTTGGGGTTTTTTTTTTAAAAAATTTTTTAAAAATTTTTTCCCCCCCTTTTTGGGTTTTTTTTTTTTTGGGGTTCCCCCTCCCCTTTTTTTTTTAAGGGGGTTTTTTTTTTTTCCCTTTTTTCCCTTTTTTAATTTTTTTTTTTTTGGGGGGGAAAAAAATTTTTAAAAAATTTTTAAACCAATTTTTTTCAGGAAAAATTTTTTTTCCCCTTTTTAAAAAAAAAGAGGTTTTTTTTTTTTTTAAAAAAAAAAAAGGGGAAAAAAATTTATTTTTTTTTTAAAAAAAATTTTTTTTGGTTTTTTCCCCTTTTTTTTTTTTCCCAAAAAGGGGTTTTTTTTTTAAAATTTTTTTTTTTTGGTTTTTTAATATTTTTGGGGAATTTTTTGGGGGGGGGAAAAAAAAAAAATTTTTTTTTTAAAAAAAAAAAAATTTTGGGGGGTTTAAATTTTTTTTTCCCCCTTCCCCTTTTTTTTTTTATTTTCCCCCCCCCAAAAAAAAAAATTTTCCCTTTTTTCCTTTTTTTAAAAACATTTTTTTAAATTTTAAAAAAAAGGGAAAAAAATTTTCCCCCCAAAAAAAAAAAAGGGGAAAAAAAAATTTTTTTTTTTTTGGGGGGGGCCCCGCCAAAAAATTTTAAAGACGGGTTTTTTTTTTCCCCCCTTTTTTGGGTTTTTGGGGGGGGAAAAATTTTTTTAAAAAAAAAGTTTTGGGGGGAAAAAAAATTTTTTTTTGGGGGGGGGGCAAAAAAAAAGTTTTGGTTCCCGGTTTTTTTTTTTTGGGGGGGGGGGGAAAAAGGGGGGAAAAAAAAAATTTTTCCCTTTTTTCCCCCCTTTTTTTTTAAAAAAAAAAACCCCCCCTTTTTTGGGGGGGCCGCTTAAAATTTTTTTTTTAAAAAATTAAAAAAATTTTTTTTTTTTTTTTTTTTTTTTTTTTTTTAAATTTTTTTAAAAAAAAATTTTTTAATAAATTTTTTTATTTTTGGGGAAAACCAAAAAAAAAAAAAAAAAAATTTTTTTTTAAAAAAAAAAATATAAATTTTTATTTTTTTTTAATTTAAAATTTTTCTTTTTCCCCCAAAAAAATTTAAAGGGTTTTTTTTGGGGGGATTAAAATTTTTTTTTTTTTTCCCCCCCCTTTAAAGGGGCCGGGAAAAAAGTGAAAAAAAAAGGCCAAAAAAAAGGGGGCCCGGGGGAAAAAAAAAAAAAGGTTTGGGGGAAAAATTGGGTTAAAAATTTTAAAATTTTTTAAAAATTTTTTTTTTTTAAAAGGGGAAAAAAAAAAAGGGGGTTTTCCCCCCCGTGTGGTTCTCGGTCTTTCTTCATTATAGCGTATTATTTACTGAATAATATTGGATGTTTTAGTTTTACCGTAATTTGTCTTTATAATTTGAAAAATAGTATTTATTTATTAATAATTAAGTGGAACGTTTTGGCTACGGATGTTACTATTTACGTCATTCAAATGCTAGATTTGGATTGGTTGGTGTAGATTTTAGTTTTCAATCCTTCTGATGGTTCAAGATTGCATGCTCTTTACAGTTTAGAGTGCGGCTATATTTGGCCAATCAGATGTAATCTTAGTTAGGGGGCTTATGTATTTCGTACTACTTGATTTGTAAGTTTGTATATTATTAGCCTGATTTGCTGGAAAGGGGAAATTGTTATCGGTTAGGGATTATTATTATTATTATTATTATTATTATTATTATTATTATTATTATTATTATTATTATTATTATTATTATTATTATTATTATTATTTTATTTTTTATTATTATTAATTATTTTTTTTATTTATTATATATATATATATATATATATATATATATATATATATATATATATATATATATATATATATATAAATAAATATTTATATATATATATATATATATAAATATATATATATATTTTTTTTAAATTGTTTGAGGTTTATTTTTTGTGACGTAGAATCTCTAAGTATACTATATTTTGGCTGTTGATATTATATATATATATATATATATATATATATATATATATATATATATATATATATATATATATATATATATATATACATACACACATACACACACATACATACAGAGAGATAAGACAGAGAGGAGATGAGATGGAGAGGTATCAGCCTTTGAAGAGGACGGACGTGTTTACCAGGAGCTCCAGGAGAACAAAGGAAACAGAAGAAGAAAGAAGAAAAGAACAAAGGAACAGAAGAAGAAAGAAGAAAAGAACAAGGAACAGAAGAAGAAAGAAGAAACAGACAGGAAGAAAGCGGAAGAAAAGTAGACGCAAGTAATAATCAAATTCTTTTACACACGATCTATCGTAAAAGAAATGGTCAGCCGAAGAAAGAAGACCACAGAAAGAAGAAAGAAGATCGCTACAATCACTCTGCTGCTGTTCTAACAGCAGCATAGTGAAATAGGGTTAGTCAAAATGCCTTACACAGAGCTCACTTTGGCAAGAGCTCTTTTTCGGTTAACAACTACTCTTTGGCCCTTGAAGGGATGATTGGAAAAAAAAGTGTATAACTCGCCGTCAAACCAAATTAAGATCACTGAAATGCACTAGGTTGCTTATACCTAGCAGCAGGGGGGGGGCGAATCCTACAAAATTTGTACGATAAAATTGATTAAAGCCTCAGAATGCCAAATGGAGCCTACCTACGAAATCTCATATTTTAACCAAAAAAAATAAAGACCCCATTTGTAAAATGGAGCCTTAGCGATTTTGTCGTAAATACATTGTCATAACCACCCTCAAAATTGCTGCCATCTACGTCGCAAATATGATGTCATCTCGTCCCCCTCCTGCTGCTGATTAATACAAATGATTTGTTAGCTTTTCACAAACAGACTAATCGATAATACTTCACCACGTAGATCAATTAAATTATTTGACTGATCGGTGAGTGTAAAATTAATTCTAGTTAGCGAAACATTTTGACATTGCATATAGACTGGATTAGTCGGATTCTCAACAATTAAAAATCCTGTGTGTGGGGGGCTGTTGGTGCAAATGAATAAAGAATGTTACCTTGTCGGGCTTGATTTGATTGTTCCATATTAATTTGATAACTTCCTTCGATTTCATCACACGTTAAATTAAGCGCGTTCACTGATGAAATGTCCACATTGTTCGGTGCGATATGTCTACCGTCGCCGTCGGGAGAATTATTATGAGTGAGGATAATATGATTTGGCTGGCTATCTTTCCATGATTGATGAATTTTATTAAATCCTTCGTTGATGGCAGTTCTGAGTTGATTTTTTAGTTCAGGTGCGTTATATCCTGGAAGTTTATAATTTGGATTTTCATTTATATTTTTTTATAATCTTGGGCTGAACTAGTTCTTGAAATCGGGGAATTTTCATCAGTAAAAAGATTAGTAATCCTCGAATTAAATATTTCCATGTCATCGATGATTTTATTACCCGCAGCGACTACACTAGTAAACTCAGCTTGTGTAAGAAGGCCAGATCTTAACGAGGGTAATAACAACAAAAAAATCATTATTCATTCTATCAAGGATGTGATTTTTAATATCTACAAATGTTGGACTTGTATCATGCATTTCCAAAATTTCGTCCTCTCGTATAATATAATCATTAAAAAGTGGAATTATCCATGCATCCTCATCATATTGATCCTTATATCGATATCTTTTTGTGAAGTTTATATCCTCGAATTTTTTATAAGTTTTTGATGGATTTTCAGGTCCTATTTCATCAGTGACGTAATCAGATTTTACAGGCTCGGGCGTGGAATTACCAGAATTTCTAGGTGGATCTTCGGGCCATCCTAATACTGTTCTTATTGAACTGTTATAAATATCCACAACATACCCAGGAGAGCTTATTTCAATTGTAGATGATAATGTTGGTTCATGAACTGTTATCGCAATTTTTGATTCCCTTCTAGTAATGGATTTTATTCTACGTTGTAATTCATTATTAATTTGCTCAATTTGATAGGACCCAGTTGGTATTGAAACAACGTTCCAATCTGGAGTGTCATCTTTTTATTTCTATATGCAAATACCAGAGAATTATTAGGTCTCTGACCACCAAATGGAACCGATCTAATATTAGGCCAACTATGATACACTCGTAATTTTGCCAACGCGATTTCTTTTACTGAAACAGGGGAAGGAAAATTCACACTGAATTTAGGGTTTGTTGACGATATTGATATCATGCTTGTTTTCCGCGGGGTGGTATTTTCTGCTATCCGCTGAAGTAGTTGAATCTCTTGCGACATTATTATTATTATTTACAATGTCTAATTTTGCAATAGATGAAAAAACACTAGCGTTTTTAATCGTAGTATCATAAATACGTATCATCGCGGAGATTTCGTCTTCGGTAATTATCGTATCATCAATCGATGATGACATCAACGAGGATAATTGTGAGTAACCGTTAGATACTGCTTGATGTTTTACTATATAGTCGTTAAGTTTTTCTTGAGAACACGATGATATTTTTTAGTAATAGCATTTGCAATTCCAGCAAATGTTGTCACCGCGGAAATAGCAATTGGGACAGCAATCGGAGCTACCATTGTTACTGAAGATAGTATAATACCAGCACCGGCCATTATACCAGATACCGAGTATACTGTAACATCAATCGCGGTAATTCTCCTGCGATACTTTTTAATTTTTATTTCATACTCATTGATGAGTGTTTTGAGTTTCATTAAAAACTCTTTGACGGTATCATAGCGATATTGCGATGACGGAATCATATTATTTTAAAATCTCAAGTGGTTTCTAATTGTTAAAAATTCTAATTTAGATCAGCTACAAACTCCATGTACCATACAAATGATGTCTTATTTAAATTAGGATCAGTGCTTGTTATTGTAAACCGTTTGTATTCACCCACGTCAATAGTCGTTGAAATCACGTTGTTGTATCCATATGAAGTCGATGATGATATATTAAACTGGTTTAGTGACATTATTGTTAATCGATAAATAGCCTTGTTTGACACAGTGAGAGTTATTGTATTCTTTTTAGGTTCCCAATCTAATGATCCAGAGAGAAATGTGTATACCATATTTATGATATTCCTCTCATGAGGAATCTTTATTTTTTCAAGTAGCGGAAGATTGTCTGTTTTAAACTTTGTAATATCCTCGATAGATTTTTTAATATTACTAATGTTATCTCTAATAATATTAAATCCAGCATCATTAATATTGTTAATATTGGATTTAATTTCATCAAAATTGGATTTAATTTCAGCGAGAGATGGAGAGGTTACCGCTGGTGTTCCAAAAAATGTATTGATAATATTTCTACGAAGGGAAGTATACGTTCTTATATGTTTTTCAAGTTCTTCATCTAAATTTTTTAATGCATCTGTGATTGTAGAAACAAGTACACCTGGTTTGAGTTTTCCATCATTTGAATATAACACTATTGTATCTTCAACGACGTCACGTCTTCGTATTAAGACATCATCAAATGAAACATTACTAGATTTCAATTTGCCCTGTCGATCTTGAAATACAACTATTTCCCCAGGATCTACACTTGACAAATTTAATGTCTCGGCGATTTCATCTTCGATTATTTTTTTTTACATTTTCGACAGCGAATTTACTATCGGTTTCTGTTTTTTATGACTCTGATAAAGGTCGTCCCCAAATATCAATCATTATACGAAAACGCTAACGTTTTTCTAAATCATAACGCTATCGTTTTTGCCATTGCCCACTAGTATATTCATTAACAACAACTTGTGGTGGTTTCCTTGGAAATCTAGATATCTCTGCAAGGACGTTTAATACTTCACGACCGCATATCGGTAGATCATTTAACTGTTGTGTTGGTAGCGTGGAATAAAAAATTGGAGATGACTTTGTTATTGTGGATATATATCGCATGAATTCTTTTGGTGGAGCTAAACCATATGAATCAAAATATACAATTCCACGTGGATCAATTGCATATGCGACCCAATGAGTTCCTTTTCCGCTGCTGTTATCAAGATTGATAATACCCGTTTCATTTTTCATTGGTTTTGACGGTAATTGATCTCTCATGAAAACTCCTTTAATGTTTTTTATTGATAATGATTTTACAGCATCAATTAAATCAAAATTGGACATTAGTGAAAATCCTAGGGATTTTTCCACTAATAAGCCGTTCCTGGTATTCTTAGGCCCGTGCCCTTGTACCAATTGTGTGGAGTTCCTGGTAGTATTAGACCCTTTCCTTTTTTATAAACTTTCCCAGTAGCTTTTTTCAGGGCCATTCCTGTAGCAGTACCAACGGCTCCTAACGCTGCCGCCTTCGCAACCGCTGGGGCAGCCGCTGCAATCAATGCTGGAATAGCAGCTAACAGCGGGAATATACCACCTAATTTTATCATACTGGCGATTGCTGCTTTCGAAAAATCAATTTGAACTCCTCGTTTGTTCTTTAGCGCATCATTGAAATGTTTTATTTGACGATCTGTCAATGATAATTTATGTGCACCACCGGACATTTGAGTGGGTTTCAGCGTTATTGTGGTTCCACATTCTTTAGCCGACTTTGATTTCAATTTCTTGACCTGACCATCAGTCAACTGGACATTAACAATACTATATGTCATTCTATTCTAAAACGTAATTTACACTTTTAATTGATCTTATTGTGAAAATCCTAACTACATGTTTGGAAAATCAAAGATTTTCCACTGGTGCATCAATAAGTCTCATTCGTCCGCCAATTCCTTCTAACAACATTGATTTATCACTGAGAATGACAGCAACTGCTCTATAATCAGCTATACCAGCAGGGCGTTGTACCCGAGCTTGGAAGTATATATCAACAACAGATTGTCTCATCATGTCAAGATGTTCCAATGAAAAGTAATAAATCGGATATTGTTTTTCAAAATCAATTTGCGATATTTGCAAACCAGTATCAACATTTTGATCACGACCCATATACGACAATATTATATGATATACACGTGCTAAGTTGTTGTTTTCATAATTAAGCTGTACAATCTCTGCTGGCTCTTGTTGTCCGTTTATTCTCAACGAAACTTCACTTACCCCTAATTAGTCAAATATCATATGACTAGATAATTGACGACCCACTCGATTTGCATCCTGTAACGCTATAAAGATATGACGTGGAGCTGAAACACCTTGTTTTGATGCTAATTGCCATGTAAATGTGTTATCTACATTATCCTGCTTCGTATCAGTCGTTGTTGTTAGCCAACTTAGCAATGATTTTCCACCTGTGTCCATAAACGATAGTAATTGTTGCTCTATTGTAACTGCTGGTGGCAAGACGGGCATCCATAGAACCAATTTATATTTAAAATGACGTTACCATCAGCAACACCATCAACACGCCAGATTGCATCATTGTCATTCTCCTTTCGCACTAACACGACTGTATGCTTTGCTCCATAGATGACTTTTCTGACATTTCTACAGAATCCGAATATGTGATGTAACGGAATTGCACATGAAAACCGTCGATGCTGTCCTTTCAATGCTCCATTTCGTGTTGCAAATCCTAGATTGAAATTACCATTGACCCTTTTTAAAATGTCGAATTCAGCGGCTGGTCTATCTTCACGGTCTAGATTAGCTGCGAGTTGTTGTTCATCCAATGCAGTAGCTCTCGCAGTTCGTACTTTAATAAACTGAATATGGTCAGCATGATCAGAAGTATCCTTAGCAAACATCATAGACGGACCAGCTGACCTTGTATAATCATCAGAATATCTCGCAAGTCCGATTATTGTTGTTGCAATATCAACATTTTGTTCTATTGATTCAATTTCTTTTCCATCAATGATATATCTTGCACTGTTAAATAGCGCCATAATGCCATTATTTACGAAACCAACTCGGATATTTGGGTCATTCCCATATGGTGCATCAGCTGCAACATTTGTTACAAGCTCTCCTTCTACTTCAATAAACGCCTCAGACGGCAAAAAGTATCTACTTGTATCTTGAACTTGAAGTTCAACTCTCCCCCGTTGATTAGGCTCTCTTGCAGGATAGGCATAATACTGATAGTTAATTTTAGAATCATCTTTATTTACCGGTGCTGCCATATCAAACGCTGGATCAGCAAAATTTTTAAATGCCATTTATACTAAAACGTTATCGTTTATCTAAATGTAGTAATGGCTATCATTTTCTTTTTCGTCTGAAATTTTTACGATTTCCTCCAAGACCACTTCCCCCTATCATACTTGCAATATTACTACTATCTGGTGAAGTCATTGCTAATGATGCTAGTTTTTGTTCCACTGCGTTATTTATCACTTTACTGACATTTGCAGGCATCATTGTTGTTGAAGGTAGCGGTGTTGAAACCATTTGTGGTAGTTTTCGTCCGAATCTAGATTTCACCAATGACGTTATTCTATTCTTTGCGGTAGAAAAGGCCGTTCCTGCAAGATCTCCAACAGCGTTAATTCCCTTATTACGAATAACATCAATGGCTTTCATCGCTAATTGTTTAGCAATTGGTGCTACTTTTGGGGCTATTCTTATGAATAAACCCGCTATGATATTTCCAAGGCCGTCTCCATAGTATGCCTTATAAACGGGCAATCTTGAGTTTACCACATACACGTTTGTTGGTTTATTGTGATTATAGTGTACTATCATCTTATTTGAAATGACTTTGTAATTTCTAAATGCAAGCATTTAGAAATTTCAATCGCTATAATAACTACTAAATTCCCCTGGAATTCCGTCCATTAACTCATCCAAGAGTTCTCGATACGTATGAATATCAATTATCCCACCTTGGAATAATCGTCTGCAAATATCAAATGCTTCATTAGTTATTTCGACTGAGTTATTCCCAGCTCGCTTACCTCCCATAAGAACCTCAAGTCGTGATATATCTTTAATGATATTACTAGGACATATATGAGAATCATGATGAGAACTTCTATAACCCTCTCCTGAAGAACTTTCTGGTTCGGAAACGTTTTGAGTTTCTGGAGCTGGTTCGGAAACGTTTTGAATTTCTGGAGAATGTCGACCTTGACCATGACCTCGACCTCGACCTCGTCCTCGACTTTTTTGTTGTTCTTTTCGTTGTTGTTGTTGTTGTTTTTTTAGTTCTTGTTGTTCTAAACCATACCTATCAACTCCCATTTTAAAAGCTCTGTACTCCAATGTATCCTTATTTAAATTGCCGGGTTCATTTTTATTAATTTTAAATAACCAATCTACCCATTCATTTCTTTTTATTGTGTTTCTTTTATACTCGTCTTTTAAAAATTCCCCCCTTTTTTAATAATAACTTTTTACAGCGAATTCACCAAATTCTATATAGTCTTCAGGTTTCAGCAATTGAATTCGTCTGATTTGTTCTATAGCTTCATCAGTGAATTTCTCATTAAAAGGAACACTTTTTTTTAACGGGGTTATCATCAGTATCAATATTACCCATTTGTTGTATTTCTCGCTGAGTTTGTAACTCACCTGAAAGCTGTTTTATTTCCTCCTTGGTTTTTTCAGTCTCTGTAGCAATCTTTCCCAATACATCAATAATAGGTACTGCTCCCTCTTTAGGGATGTCGCCGTATATAACACGTTCTGTTGCAAGTTTCATATCTTTAGTGGCTTTAGTTACAGGGGCAAAAAGCTGTTCACTCCCAATAGAAAAGTCAGTCTGCGCTTGCTGTCTAAGTTGTAGTTTATCTCACACGTTATCTCGAATTGGTATAAACTTTTTCAGTAATGCTAACCTCTCGCGGGCTAGTCTGGTAGTTAATGCTTCTGATGTCATTATTGGAAATGCTAACGTTTTTTCAATTGTGGGTTTCAATGCTTGCATTTCCAGACTCATCAATCAAACGTCTTATAGATTTCACTTTCAAAGCAATCTCTGACCGAACTTGGTACTGTTCCCCGAGTTTCTTTCTAATTGCTTCAACTATACTAAATAGCCGAATGAATAAATTATATCATTGTTATACAAAGAATCATTAATCGCTTTTTGGATTCTTTTTATCAGTGAATACATTTTAGGTAGGACATATCTTCCATGTTTCAATTGTATATTAATTTGTTCAAATTCATTCAAAAGTCTGTCTTCATTTAAAAATTCAGAAAGTACGATTCCTTGATTTCTTAAACTTGATATTTCTGTGATGATAGATGTAATATCTTGAAATTCCATTTATTGAATATTATTAATAATGTATTTTCTTATCTTTAAAATATTTTTATATACAAAAAAAAAACAAAAACATATACAACGCCTGTCTCTTCCTCATTCGAGTTCCGAGGCAAGAAAGGCATACATTAAAGACTTATACAATACCCTAACTCCCCAATCGAGTTCAAGAGCGGGTTATATGGGCATTAGACGTGAAATCCAAGTGATTTCTTTACAAACATTGAACACATATAACTTAGAACTTATTTATGTATATGCAATGAGGTTATATAGGATGATATATATACAATGCGATTATATACGATGATATGTATACAATGCGATTATATATGATGATATATATACAATGCGATTATATAGGATGGTTATATATACAATGCGATTATATAGGATGATATTATATATACTAGGGACAGCACATTACATATAGGATGATATATATATATATATATATATATATATATATATATATATATATATATATATATATATACAATGCGATTATATAGGGTGGTTATATATACAATGAGATGATAGGATGGTTATATATACAATGAGATGATAGGGACAGTACAGGACGATACAAACATGAAACGACGGGGCGGACTTACTACACCCAATCTACCAATCAAAAGCAACCCAAGAAATTAACCATAGTTGCAGTTGAAAAAATTCAACCGCACCATGTCAATGGCGTGGGAGTTTAGATTGGCAAATTGGGCTTCGTTTAAAGCCCCAAACTTATTACGGCTCTTATTATATATAAGGTGATAATAAGACCAGTATCGATACGGGAGTGTGTATTTATTTCCCTAGCATTTCATAGTGAAAATTGTGTAGTAATTTCAATGGAAACTAAATATTTAAATAAAACATTAAACAAGAAATACTACTGTTAAATAATAGCAATTTTTTAATTAATTTCTATAATATTACGATTAAATAATCGTAATAATAATGGATTTACATGACGAGATAACTCTGTCATGGGGGATCCCTGTCAATTCAGGACCTGCTATTTCTTGAATAGTTCGAGAATGATATTTTTCTGTGTCATTGATAATTTTATTACATGTAGCGCTACCACACTAAAAAACTAAATTACATGTAATGCGCTTTACTATTTTGACCTCACATACAATCTATTTTATTTTTAATTACAAAGTAATTTCATTTTCATACAAAATCTAAACAGCGCTGTTAACGCTGTCTTTGTAATTGGGATTTTTAAAAATCTATTAATAGAACCTTGACCCAGTGTCTTGTGTTACACGCGCGCGTTTCGGTACAATAACCATATTTACTATTTGTTTATCTGGCTGTTCCGGCTGTTCTAGCTATTGTCATTTACTTTTTTAATGCATATATACGTGATATTGCGAATAAATATTGAAAAAAAATATATGTACATAATGATATTAACGCGCGAAATGTTTTTAGTGTTTTGCCCTATGGAAAATCGACTACTTTGCCCTATGGTAATTGATCTGAATTGTAAAATCATGCAAAAATGACTAAAATAGCATAACTCATTATTGAGAGTTATCTTGTAAATAGGAAAACTTTATTCTATGTCCATTTTTCTTTGAGATAGCTGTTTGATAAATCCCTTCAGCAACTTTTCGTACTGAAGGCATACATATTCCAAAATATTTTCCCGCAGCATTCATTGAATGAAAAACTCTTTCTTCATTCGTCGCTGTATCAAATGACTGTACTGGTCTCTTTCCAACTGACTTACAAGTCCCTGTCTTTCCTCTTTTTATATTCTCTCTTTGAGAAATGCATTGTAAATTGGAAATCGCGTTGTTTAAAGGATTAGAGTCAATATGATCAATAACATTACCATCTCTAATCAATCCATAAAATGCTTCATATACAATTCTGTGAACGAAATAGTTCTTTCTTCCAGCAGTAAATTGCAAGTATCCTTGATTATTAACAAAACCAATTGGCTTTTTCAGTCTACAGTGTCTAAGATAACCATCAGCAGATATTTCATAATTAACGAGTATTTGATGTGGTCTGAATTCTTGCTCCATTTATATATAATAATACTATTTGTCTAATTCATCATTTGCTTTAATTATATATCTATTAATGTAGTCTTGAGGGGTTTTTATGATTTTGTCTTTGACAGAGTCATGGTTAGGATCAATGATAGCGTTTTTTATTCGTTTATCATAATATCGTTTCAATTCTCTAAACCGCTTACCCCCACAATTGATACATAATTGTGATTTTCCTCGCACACCCACCCACAATTTATGCATGGTGCCGGGCCTGTCGAATTATTTCTGACACTCTGTAAGTGATATCCACAGAATTCACCTCTACACGATTTATTGCATGGGGTTACTGATCCAATCATAAGCCATTTGCAGTGATTCATTATATATAAACAAAATTTTCTATTTAAATACTTGTCTTATTTATATGAATGAAGAATTCAAGAGATTATCGACAATCAAGCCTTATAAAAATATTAAATTCAATCTTGATAGAACCCTCGAAGACGTATCAAAAGAGAAAATAAATAATAGAAGTCTGATTATAAAAATACGAGATTGTGTTCATGAGTTTAAACAGGACGGTGCATCACACACCTGGTCAACATTTAGAATTGATGGTGTTGTTGATGCTAGAATGAATGATGAAACACCAGCTATGATACTATCACAACTTGACAATAAACGGTATTTTCTCAGAGTGAAATTCATTATCAATTTAGAATCGGACGATTGGGTTATAAGAGACAAATTTGTTCCAATTCCCAAAGATGGGACAACAGTCATTGTTAGCCGTGATTTCAGACCAGGGCTGTTAACTGGAATTGATAAACCATACTATGAAAAAGCGTATCCAGAAACAGCAATTGTTTATGGGATGTATCCGTTAAATAAGAAACCTGACATTGGAAAACTAGCACCAATGAAACAGTCAACGTCATTGGAAAAAACACTCAATTGTGTGGCACAACGTCTCATAGAACACTTTACAAATGCACTCCGTGGGAATAAATTAACCGATCTAAGACGTAAAAAAATAGGTCATTGGGAGCTAACAGTGAAAGAGAACGGATCAACTATTTTTGATATAGCTAGATTGGAAAAGTCGTTGAGATTTCCGATAACCGTTTCAACGATAACTGGCGAAGTATTATACGAATCGAAATACAATAAAAACGGAGCTCCAATCAAAATTATTGATCATAACAAACACGCATGGACATCCGCAGTTACAATATTCCCGCGAGACAGAACAGTGAAATATATCCCAGGAGAATTTACCAAGGATGGCATTCTCACTGAAGAAAGATTATTCGATGCTATTGCTAGTTTGTGTAAAAACGACCCTGTATCAGTATGGCTACTTCATAGTTTTGAAGATGAAGAATGTCAATTCAATCAATTTGTGAGACCTAACGGTGAATTATATCGTACTGAAAGTCTACATAATAGGATAAAAAATCTAGCAATAAGTCTCAGTGAAAACGCTAGCGTTTTTAATGAAAAATCCGACGATTACGAACAGTTACTTACAAATTGTTTTACAATTCCATCAGTTGCAGCTCATTTTGCAAGAAAGAAAAATAATTGGAAACCAACACGAAATGAGTTTTTACAGGATGTTCAATCCAGCTGTTTGGAATATTATCATGGCGGTCTATGGAAAGATAAGTACAATCGTGAAAGTATGATATCAGTTGATATCGTTGCCTGTTATCCAGGAAGTTTTATAGGATATGGATTCGCTGGTGAGTATTTTAAACGGTTTGGACATCCCACACATGAAATGACTCGCGTTGCTATTAATGGACCACTGCCTGATTTTGATTTGACCGGTTTTGCTCGCGTAGTATCATTTGAATTCGCTGAAGGACTTCATCCGTGTTGTTATGTTTGGATTGGTAGACACATGTCTGAAAAGATGTGGTTACCAATTGTGTTATTGCGATATATGATTGATTGTAAAATGTTAGTTTCGTTGATTGTCAGCGAAGCGATTATCTCATATCAAAAACAAACTAATGTCTAGTTACCAGAACCAGAATGTCTTGACAGTATAATCGATAAGTCTAGAAAACATATTGATGCTGACGAGGAGTACATCATTGAATGGTCAAAAAAGATATTTAATCAACGAAATAGTGAAGCAAAGGATCTTGGCCGAAGAATAATCGGTAAATTTACACAAGGTGGAAAAAATTCAACTTTAAAAGACAATCCTCACGATTGATTATAGATGATGCCGAATACGACTTCGTTATTAAAGATGCAGTAGAGAAAAAATAGATACGCAAATTGTAAAACAGCCTTCTTGTCCAATAAAACAAAGTTAGGTAGAATTGTTACTTACAGTGATGGAGAAAGCTCTGCATATCTACATTTAAGGGCTTCAATGCTGGGTTATGCATCTATCAATTTATTTGCAATGATAAATAGATTTCCTAGTATAGCAGTCAGAGTTGCAATTGATTCAATGTATGTTGATAAAAAATATATCAAAGAGATAACTAAATTTACTAATAGCGAAGAGACTTGGGGAACATGGCGAATTAAACGTGAAATACAATGCGATTATTCTGAATCAGCAGACCTTGAGATTAAAAGCAGTTACTTGAAGAACGATAATTCTATCAGTAAAAAATCCGAAGGATTTTCTATGTCTAAAGCACCTCCGATATCAGATCCAATTTGTAGATATAAAACAGTTTATTTAAACGGTTGTGGTGGATCTGGAAAAACAACACGTGCGATAGAATTATATCGAGAGAGAACGTCCATAATTGTACTCACACCAACCCATAGACTAGCGAGAGAGATAAAACAACGCCAAAAATCCAAAGGATTTTCCGTTGAAGCTTGCACGTATCATAGTTTTTTTTCGATACAAGGGTGATGCTTGGACTCCTGAGCGAATGGGTGAAAAATTTATTCCAGCGGTTATTATTTGGGATGAAGCATGTACTGTTTCAGAAGATGTATTAAAAATGTTTCTTGATTGGTTATTGCAAAATAATACAAAAGTTATATTGTGCGGCGATCATGGTCAACCACCACCATTTGTTGGTAGAAGTCCACATAATTGGTTAAAAGGATTTGTTGATTATTACGAAGAAATTGATACTGACTATAGAGCACTCGATGAGCAATTACGTGAGTTTAAAAAACTAATTAGATTACAACCCGATAGAATTCAATGTGAAGTAGCGCGTGAAATAATTTCTGAAACGCCTATGAATGATTTTTGGGAAATATGGAGACCAAATGATTTTGTAGTAGCAAGTAGAAAGATAGTCAGAGACGCACTTCAGAAAAAGTTGTTTGAGCTACACAAAATTCCCAACGTTTCCAGTACCGTTGTGTTATAGACCATTGGATACAAGAAAGCAGAATATTGAAGTTGAAATTCCAGGCCAGACGGAGAAACAGATTCTAGTGTTAAATGATATTGTGCTAGTTGATATCAATGCTGTAGAAGATGCATTATGCGCTGATAAATCACCATGGACGCTTGGTTATGTAACAACAATACACTCGTCACAAGGATTGACCATCACGGATACAATTGTTTGGATAGTTGATAATCGCATTGAATGGTCAAATTTAGTCTATCTCGCAGTGTCCAGAGTACGACGAATAAATCAACTACGAAGGATTGTTTTCGATGATGATTTTAATGCAAACGATGATAACACTGATATTAGCATCATTAATAAAAAACTCTGGTTAAAAACAGCAGGACAAAAAAAAAACAACGAGAATTTGATATTGATGCTGAAGTAATAATCGCATTAAAAGAACAAAAGAATAATCACTGCGCCAGTTGCAATTGTATAATGCACTGGCAGTATTCGGATAAAGACCCTCGACAATTCACCGTAGACAGAAAAAATAACAGTCTTGGTCATGTCAGAAACAATGTGATGTTGACCTGTCTTGAGTGTAATAGACGTAACGGAGCTAGTTAAGACCATGTGGCGGTAATTGAGTATCGTCCGGAATGACTTGTAGTTGTTCGCGTGTAAAACCACGCTGAGGTGCAGTTGAATCCAATTTGTAGATTGGAGGTCTACCAGTTGATCGCGTTATGGTTGAAATTTTATGCGTAGTAACACTCCATATAGGATCAGTAGCTCTTCTTTTACCACCTTCAAGTTTTCCTGGTTCGTATAAATATCTCACAGTAACATCACCGAGAAGTGGCTGAGTGCTAACCCGCTGTGGTTGTTCGGGTATATATTTTTTTATTGCAATATTTGGTTTCATATTAATAGTTCGAGTAATCTCGTTATTTAACGCTGCAACTACACTCGGTAACCTTTGGACCCATTCACGAGATCGTTTTTCTTGGATGAATTCTTTTGCATATTGATATCCAAATAACCGTTCTGCAAGAGTTCGATTAAATCGTTCTACAATTGCCTGATCACGATGTAACGCAGTATGTCCCCGTCGTATTGTAACATTATGAGTTTTCATTGTTGATAGAACAGCACCTTGAAACTCTTTGCCAGGATCAACTTGTAATAGATTTGGCCATCTTAGAGGACCTCGTCTATAAATCCTTTCAAATGCAGAAGCAACTTCAGAAGCTGACTTTGTTTTTAATGGTTCTGCTTGTTTAAATCGACTCGCAATATCAACTACAGTTAGCGCGTATTTGTAACCATGGTCATGTGGTAAAAACAATAAATCAGCCTGATGAACTTCATTGGGTACGGTAACATCAAAATGAGAATAATTAATTTGTTTAGGCGGTGGTAGATAAATTTGCCATATAGCTTGTTTTGATAACCAATCTTTTGCAGTGGACTTTTTCACGTTTGCAGCGTTAGCGAGTTTACTAAATGCTGCTTTACCCTTCCAGTATCCTTTCGGAGAATAATAAATAGATTCCATACTATAAAAACACTAATGTTTTTAATTACCAGCACCTAACACCAATTTGCCTTTCATAGCTGATTTGACCAACCATAAAGCCAATTTTTCTTTGAAGGATTTATCGGGAATAGCATTTAACGCATGAATTAATTTTACATCCGCGAGATGTCTTTTTTTGCAAATTATTGCTTTTATATGCAACATCATGAGCATGACATGCCTTATCAATAGCATTTATCGGATACTCACCAGGCCTGGGCTGATTTTGATCATCAAGTCTGATATCTAATCTCGTTCCGGGA